>DWJN01001898.1:0-16575 GCA_018248895.1 Carystus phorcus | reverse complement strand
GTAGATGCAAAATATTTGATGTTTCATAAGTGTATTTATAAATACCTACATGAAATAAATAATTTGAGTTTGAGTTTGTTTTGGTTCTCTTTATTGAAGTGTTGTTGGATCAAGTCCGAGCGGTACAATTTTGGTACCAAAACCTTCTTTAGAGAATTTAGAACAAAGTTACTAAAGACATGAGTACTCTATCTCCTACCATTTCAGAGTGTATAAAGGTCAAATAAACAAACAAACATTGACTTTTATACACATTTCATATAAAACTATAGTTCAATAATGTACGAGTACGTAATTAAACCATTAACAACGTAATTATTATTCTTATTAAAGCATTCACTTAACCAGTAAATTCCATATTCCTTCGCGTCAATTTTACTAACCAAATGATGTCATAATATTTTATGAATAATTTGCAAAATTTACACACAACTATGAAAATTTTAGCGAGCTTCGAAACGAGAAGCTTTCCACGCGATGTTTTTATATAACACACACATAACTTTGAAAAATAGCATTACGTCAAGTATTCGAAGTTAAAAGCCCAATCAAACCAAATAAAACGACATCAGTTATAAGTTAATAATATATTGATATGATGGAAGTACTCTACATACATTATAAGTACTTGATCATTATATACACGATATTTTATGATACATTTAAATGTATGATGGAAAGATTTCATATGATGATTGATATAATACACGTAGGTTATATGGTACAAGTACTTAATTCAAATAATGCAATAATGCGTGCAATAATCAACATATAGCACCACGCTCTTTCTGTACTAGTTAAGAACAATTACAGGTGTCTAGATATAATTGATTTTATTGATTTGATTATGATTTTATTTTAAATCTTTTGACTTTAAGGCATATGCTATACCATAGTAGACCATATTAAGGATATTATCAGCTGTGACTGTATCTATGACTCAAATTAGACTAAAAAGTCCAAATACGGACCTAACATTCGCGTTAAACTAGTTTTATATTCGAACACTTAATAAATCTAAATTCTACGAATGATAAATTCACTAAGCTCCACAGATTATCTATTATAAATATAATAATTACCTGTGCGTTCGTGCTTAGACCCGGATAGAATCTTGCAACTGATTGCCCTCTTATGATCGCCGCCCGTTTTATATACAAGAAATGTGACGTACAGCAAAAACTTCTTTTCAATTACCATACGTCAAGCTCGTAGCTTACGACTACATACATACTGATTGACAATCTTTCCATTGTCTATGTGTCATGGTATTGACCTCTGTAAGGAAAAATATCTTTAATATTTATGTTTATTTTTTACTCAGTACTGCAATATAATAATTTAGACATTCATTTAAATTATATCAGTATCGTCAACCCATTAATGGTCAGCTACCAGGCACGGGTCCTCATCTTTTATAAAACGCTAGAATATACTCCACCACGCTACTCCAGTGCGGATTGGAGGAAAGCTTACTGGTCAAATGTCTGAAGTTTTTATGCTGCGCGTAGGCCTCCAACATGGCTTAACGACTGCTAAACTACAACTGACACCGATAGCTTAACGTGCCCTATGGAGCACGGAAAAACTTATGAAATATTTGCCACTAGCCTTCACCCATCCTGTTACCGACCGCACTTGCAGCTACTAACTTGATCGATCACTTGGGATCGAAGCTAATACCTAGTATATTGTATGTACTTATAAATATAACACTTGTACACATTGGAATTAAAAAGAGACATAAATTAGATGACTGTTATTTACAATTACGTTATGGAATGTTAATTTTATTACCCTTAAATAACACGTTCAAAATGATCTCTTGACTAAATCTTCTTCTTCATAGTCTTGCACTATTATTAGAGTGGTCGTGATTGCTGACGTTTACTACATTATGTACATGGACAATTTATTGGTGGATCTTAATCGTTCGCGAGGGTTATTCTTTTGGTTATGTGATTGCATTTTTGATGGTTGGAATCGTCGGGACAATACTTTGCTATGGTGCATTTGGCTAGTTTAATTAGGTTAGTTCAGCGGATTGGTGATCGATTACGTGTTATTTTGCCTTCTACCTGGCCTTGGATCACCAGTCTCTCCACAGAGTTCTCGTTTCTGGAGATGTGCCCAAGTCCTTCATTATTCCTGCGAAACGCCTTCCACGGGATCTTTAGAGGCCTACAGGATCACATCTCTAATGCATCGAATTTACGACTTCACTTAACTAAATATAAGTTGTTAAATTTAAAAATACTATTAACAAAAACTAATTTTGTATTTGCCCGTCGTCCTAGGTGAACGACAAACGCGACAATGCGACGCGATGCGACGCGATTCGACCCGACGCGAAAATATCAAATAGTCGTAGCGTGCATTCGTGTCCTGCGTTGTCGCCTTAATCAGTATATAGTAATAGGGTCGTATTGTGTCGCATTACATCGCGTCGCGTCGCGTCATGTCGCTCACCGACGTAGACGACCGGTTACACTTTTTTAATGTCTAATTAGGCCATCGCTCTAACGAGTACTGACCAGGGTCAACAGAATTATAATTAATAAAATAATATTCGCAATATACAATATTTTTAAGTGTTGAAATGTTTATTCGGTGCTTTCAAAGCCTCTTGAACTTTCACGAAATACCCACTTCAAAAATTATTTAGCGCTCTGTAATTTTTTTATATTTTTACAGCAGAAATAGCATTCGTTGCATAAATTTCACTCATTCCTGAAGTTACAAGCTGTTTAGAGATTTTTAGAAGCTTAAAATTATTAAAAATAAAATGTTACGATTTTTCTTTTTTTAATTAGAACGAACGCAGTCCATAGAAGTGATATAAATTAACACTTATCCGAACTTTACTATAATATCGTAGGAATGAACGAATTCGAAGAGTTCTGGGTTCCATTCCCAATAAGACAAAATTGTTAATGATAAGTTTAAATTCCTGTTCTCGGATATACGTATGTATATGCGTTACTTATAATGAACATAATAATAAAAAAATAAAATGGGTAAATATAAAAAATAATAATGGGGTATAACGTTAACAACGCTTGTTTACAAACATCCTAAAAAGCATAATGTACAGCGCACAGGCATATTGGGCTTAGTTAAGAACATTACAATTAAATTTAAGTGACTTTTTTGTTAGCAAATATGTCTGTATGAACATAGGGAAATAAACAATATTTACATAATATTTCTACCAAGTAATGCTGATCTAAAATGCTAATTTATACCGTAATGGAATGGTTTATACCTAGTAACGAATTATTTTTTCTTATCTTTACATTGTAGAAATATATATTTCATGTGTACTCTACATATGTATATATGTACATAAAATATGTACATATTTGTTTAGAAACAAATATTTTTGTACTAAATGGTCACCGCCATTGCCACCAGCAACACAAAAGGCAACCGATAGGCAGTTGGCCCTGAGTTTTGTACAGGGTTATAAGCTGACTTGACGTGAAGTACCACCGCACTTTCGCAAGGACCCCTAGCGTCGTTGCAGCCGCTTTAGCATTGGATTCCATGAACCGTCCAAAGTTGAAGTTCGAGGAAACTTCGACTCCTAACAACTGAAGACAGTCGGTGCATTCCAAGAATACATTCTGAAAAGTAAGAGCAAGAGTCAACGGACTTCTCATAACAGTGAACAAACACGTCTATGTTTTAGAAGCGTTGAATTGCACAAGAATGGCATCGCGTCGATTAACGTCCCGTCAATGTGGTTATATATGTATTCTCAACTAAGCCAAAAGTGTTTATCCATTTTGCATTTTTAAATCTTTTGGCTGTGTTATCACTAGAAATGGCCTAAACATGGCTTTACGTTTGTATTGAATAACAAAATGACGAATCGGCGTGTATTACTTGAATTGTCTGACGTTACCAATATATGTATGTACTTTTAATGATAATATACCTCGACAAATTCAATGGGTACTGCAGGGCACAAATCTCCCATGTAGTGAGGAGACCGAGATCGTACTATACTGGTCTATTACGAAATGATTAATATACAAGGTAAGGTCGTAAGAAACTGTATGCCACCTGAAGACTTTTGACTTCTGACACGGAAAACTTGACGAAGGATGATGAAGACTTCCTTCATAAAGTCGGTCTTATTAATCTATTTATTTATAATCCGTAGTAAGTAACCTAACTCAGATAGTCAGATAAAACCGAGAACGGCTCCATAAATTAATAACTAACCGATTAAGTTTATTGCTCAGGATTCGTTGGTTCAACTAATTGTACCAGGGGTACTTTAAGCCTATAGTAATCACTCAACTAGTTATATGAAAGGCAATGTCAGAAGTAGGATTCTTTGTCGGTGTTATGGACATGATATATCACTCACAGCCACGACTCGAGAACAAATATTTACCCGTCATAAATGGCTGTCCCGAAAGGGTATCGTACCCAAACCCTTTTGCGTACGAGTTACCAATATACATAACTATAGCAGTTCGTACAAAGGCAGTTAAAAGAACAAATAAGATCACATGAATCATTTGTTGCCTGTTTTAGAACAAGTTATTTATAATATGACCTCCATAACGACTTTGGACGTTGTAAGGCCTAATGAGACCTGTCATCTAATGGGTTCTTGTTAGACGGTCAAGGATTTTTCCGTATCACGCAGGAAATGTTTGGATTGTTTTGACTGCGCATAATCATGTAAAAATACTTAAATTTGTATAAAACAAACAAGAAGTAGTATAAATAATTTATTACAAAATAACTTAAGTATAATTACATTCACAAGCCTTCAAGAAATGTTAATATATCTATTGTCTCGAGAGTGAAATACTGTAACATATTATAATTAAAATGCACTTAGTGCTTATTCTATTGCCTTTTAACTATCATAATACATGCTCATATTCACATAATTTACATCATAAATGTCAAAAATTTGATGGACAATAACAGCACATTGTAAGCAGGCTTATGAAATTGAAAAGCCATCCTAGAACTAGATTTTAAACACCTAGGCCTTTACATTTCTCAATTCTTCTTCGTAGTTCGCAGTGAATTTGTTGTCGGGGTCGTATTTAGCCTTCAGTTCATTCCAGTTTTGGGGCTCGTTGTTGATGAGATGTCGAATCATAAGTCGAGTACCTCTTTTTTGCGCCTCCGTACATTTAGCGCAACGAGTCTCTAAAGCTTCTTTGATGTGGGCTGAAACCAAAAAATATACATGTATGCTTGGGACAAAATTAATTTGGTACATTAAAACGAATATGCCAACAAATACGCTTTGAGAGGTTCACGGGTTTATTAACCAGCTCGAACAAACGTGTGCCAAACTTGTGTCTATTCAAAGCTTTATTACTGATGTCGTAGTAAAAGTTATATTGTGTGTTTTTTGTCCCTTACAAAGACTTATTGTCGCATTAGTGAAAGGCTAGTGTTTTGGATGTGAATCCTTGTATTGCGGCTTCAAACTTTGCGTGTAAGAGATTTGCCTGCTTCAATGAGAAAACCTGTATGCTTATGAGTTCAACACAATTCCTAAAGACGTGTCAAGTCTATCTTCATTTAACTGTAACAATTACTTGTAATATCTCACACACATAAAAGGACGAATAAGCGTAAGAGGACCGTAATGGATTGAGCGAGAAAGAAGTAGAGGTCATAACGTCAAATGTCGATGTACCTATCGATTCGTTTGCAATATTCACCCTTACAATAGGGCTCAGATCTCTCCACACTCATTAAGGAAATCCAGATCATTCTGCACCACGTTGCTCCAGTGCAGACTGATGGTAGAGTAGTGGCCAACCAAAGCTTCAGGAGTTTTTATGCCCAAAGACCTCCGACATAACTTAAATATCGCAGTCTAAGATACCAACCGGGACTGATTGCTTAACGTGTACTGTAAAGCACGAAGGCGCTCGAAAAATTTTGTTACTAGCTTTCACCCATCCTGCTAACAATCGTTTATACAGTATAAGATTGAGGCAAGTTGCCGGTTTATAAGTGCTTCAAAGAGAATATTACAGCTAAACTAAAGGAGTATCTTCGCCAAATCAGATGTTTGGAAACAAAACCTTAAAACTCTTACAATAAAGTTCTTAAGAGGCGGTTACATAAGTATACACCATTACGACAGAGATACATAAACCATGACAAACGTCCAATCATTAAAACCTTACATAAATAAGCAAGGACATTACCAATAGACCGGAAGGTCTTCAACTCGTATTCGTATTAGCAAAAACACGATATTAATTTTATATGTACTTACATTTCAGTTCCTTTCCTTCGGCTGTACATCTGCCTCTGTCTAACAAGCAGTTGACATACGCGGTCAGGAGTCTCCTATTTTGCATTATTTCGTATAAGTCAATTTTATCGAAACGATCCGTGTATGTTTCGGGGGCAGCCGCAGCAAAAGCCGCTAACACGATGAGACAGATTACAGTCTTCATGCTGAAACTAATAACTATTGGTTAGTTAACCTCGTAATATTTTTAAAGGTACAACAAACCATATTAATCAGATTGCTCGTTCATTTGATTCAATTATTCATGAAGTATTCATAATTGTTTAATGTTATACAGGCTGATATAATGCAAATGCGGAATGATTTTATTTTATGAAAAATGTTTCCCACAAAAAGTATACAATGATTTAATAACTATTCAAATATTTAAAAGTTATTTTTTTTTATTTAGTAGGCTCCTCAATAATTTTGTAAATGATCTTCAAAATATTTTCTAACAGTATTTATTAAATCCAGTTTTTTATTTTATTATTAATTATTTAATTTAAACTTATCTGAACCATTGTTTGCACTGTTATTTAAATTTTTAAGTTACATTAAGCACCAAATCAAAAAATAAAAAAGTTCGAAGTCAACATTTTAAACGCTTTACATTTCTTTGCATTTTTCGACATTTAATATGAAATCGGCATAATTATAATTACACAAACAGCAACATCCTATATAAAAACTCACCAAGCACAAAATATAGCAACAAAAAATACCTTTTTTTAAAACTGTAACCTAAACGTTTTTTATTCTAATTGAACTGGACTGTTCAACGTTTTGTACGAGAAGCGCGTAGACTTCCCACACCATGACTTTTTATAAGCGATGCTCTTTTAGACATTACCAAACTAGTTTTGGTCATTACTAGGCACGAGACGATTTCGTCACGATGTCGTTAATTGTACCGAATATTCCGGCTTTGACGTTTTTTATAAACATACAAAATATAGTCAATTGTAACATAGTCAACGTAATATTGATTGTAATCACTCTATAATTTTGTCTGGATGGATACACAATTTAATTATTATCCATCGTA
Source organism: Carystus phorcus (assembly GCA_018248895.1). NCBI lineage: Eukaryota > Metazoa > Arthropoda > Insecta > Lepidoptera > Hesperiidae > Carystus > Carystus phorcus. The sequence goes on along the minus strand of DWJN01001898.1, from coordinate 9,238 downwards.
TTATATTGAATTATTAATTATTTATTACGTTGAACACCACATACGTATTATACGATGGTATGATGCACGAATTAAATCACAATGAGATTTTTTATACGTCATAAAACAAATCATGATGGTCTCATACTTTTGTATTGAAAATAACATTAACAAAAACTGTTACCTACTCTGTCTGTATGATATAATATGCTTAGCGCAGTAACGACTTTAAAACAGAGTACAAAAACTGCAGTATCAAAAAAATAGTAGGTACTAAAACAGGTTGTACGAAGACTATTTGGACGGTTAGGCTGGGAATTATTTTTGCTAGAATTATTTGCAAAACGAGGAAATATTTGTGTATATAACATATTTGTGTATATATATAACATATAAAATTACAATTAGGATACACTGGCGCATGTACGCAGCATAACAAAAACTAAGGAAGTTTGAACAGGTAATTGAAAAATATACTAATTACTGAATAAGTGAAACGATAAGATCGTTTGCAGCTAATTGTGCTTTCTGGTTTTTTTTATTCTATGCCTTAATATCTACACTCGATTTAAGTCGGGATTATTTTTAATCTGTGAACCTATTAAAATTATAAATCTCTCTCATGTTTGTTAAATAAAATAAAAAAAAATTAGAACGTATAGTTTTATACCAAATTAAGCGCTCTAAAATATTGATTTGGTATATCTGCTACTTTCGTTGCTATATACCTTTTGGACAATAAAGCGTAAACAAATAAAAGCTAATGATATTAAATGAATATAAACAAGTTCTAGGAGATTCGTTTTTGTATTGGAGATTTTTTATACATTGTACAGAACTTTATGTATGGAAGATTTGCGTCAATGCATATGCGAAAACAACCGCAGTACTTAGAATCGGAATAAATTTAATATTGATTCATGTCAGTCACGTCATGTTAGCATAAATAACTTTGATCAATATGTTAACACTGAGCTGTGAAGTGATGACTGATCTTGAAGATTAATTCCATAGTGAATCAATCTCTATGTAAGCAACCAACATGCGAATGTATTCGCAAGAAACTTGGGATTAGTACTGAATTAGAACAAATGCGGCCTTATTACAAAACGTGGACTAGCTTAGTACCGGTTTAAACTTCTATTAGACCATACTAAAATAAACCTTGGCTTAAAGATAAGCCTATACTTGATAATCGTGGTTTAGACCTTATTTTTTTAATAAGGCGGGTAATGTTTATGAGTAACTAGCCAAATCCGCGCCCATTACAAAGCATATTAAAAAAACAAATTTAAAGAAAAGTCAGCGTATATAAGACACATTCGTTTTGATTCTGTTTATTAAAGTGCTGTTGGATATATATACCTAGTTCGATCGATCAGCAAAAATTAACATTTTCAATTGTATCATCGACCGATATAATTCCGATCGATATAATTTTGGTACCAAAATCTTCTTCGGGTAATTGTGTGTATGGTTACTAAAGACATGGATGCTATCTATATCTCCTACCATCTATAAAGATCCATGATCTCTACCAGATTGCCTTCGTTTATGGAGATCCGAAAGAGTCACAGGACATGCTTTACCCAACGAGCGTTTAGAAATGTTGACATTCCTTTTAAAGAACCCAAGTTATAACACAGAGCGAATAATTAAAAAAATCCGTAACTGACAACAGTTTATTTTCTTATAATAAAAATATAATAATAAGACAAAAACCACCCAAGACTACATCACCACTTACTTTAAGGTGGGACTGTAGTCAAGCATTAACTTATAATTAATTCAAAAACCTTTTACAATCCGTATGATTTTACTATACGGCTTCTTAAGATAATGATATAAGTATCTTGTTCGACGGTATAGTTACCATACGCTAGTTGCTTGAATCAGCCGCCAAACTACTCGTCTTTTTTGGGAGCTGAAAGCCTGTTCTGCCTTTCTTTATTTGTATATATGTATATTATTCAACGATAAAGCAATATCGTTACTATGCGCTAATTGCTTCAGTCCGTCGCCAAACGACTCGGCATGTTCCGGATACGGGATTGAGAACGAGTTCTATCTTTCTATCTTCTTTTTTGGTCGACATTGGTGATGTCTTTATTGATGTGTATGGACAATGGTGATCACCTCCCATCCTGTATCAATTACATAGATAAACTTTTAACAAAAAAAGAAAACCGCCATCAAAAGGGATAAAATAATTTGATGAGGGAAACTGCTTTAACAACTAATCAGCGTCAACTCAAAAACTACTCGCCAGATGTCGCTCAAATTAATATGGGACAAATGGGAAAACACCAGCTTTCGAATAAAAAAGAATCATCGAAATCGGTCTCCCCAGTAAAAAGTCATTTTTTTGAAGTCGGTTAATAATGAGAATCATACAAATGTATGTTAACAACAATAATTTCTGTGTATACATCTCAATAAAATTTCCTGATAAATACGATTAGATCAAAATTGCCTTAATTGGTCATCATTACGTAGACTATCAAGTTTACGATTTCTGTGAATGATATCAAGTAATTAATTTGACATATTCCCCGAGTTTATTGTATAAATTAATGTTTAATTATTATAATATGAAAAATGAATTGCCGTTTAGTCGTAATAACTGTTTAGATTTACACGAGCAGTTATATGGCATAAAATAACTACAATCACCAATAATGTCGTCAACAAACCAGATTTTATGAGAAACTAGTTTTGTGGAACTAGGCAAGGAATTAACAACGAATATTTAAAATTTACAAAGTCAACTAGCAAAGAGTATTTTTAAGTATATTTTTGACATTAACGGTAATAAACTGACTACTGTAATCTTTGCACGCTATTTAATTAGAGTTTAACCATGCTAAATACCAAGAAGTACCAACATCTTATTAACTACTTCAAAACAAGTCGTGCTTATGCAATTCAAATCTATTCTAATAACTAAACCGACTGAGCAGTTACAATATTCTTAAACGATGCACAGAACACAAAACCGTTTCTTAATCTTAACGTTTAACGTACCTATCTTAAAGTTTGCATAGATGTTCGTTGCTTTATCATACCAGCTACCGTTATGCCGGTGATGCAAGTGCCACTGAAATAGATGTTCGGAATTACTTAGTCTGTTTTTCCCGGAAAAAACGTATGATACCCGGAGGATATTTTCGGGCGGATATGGAGCGGGTAGTTATGTTACGGGTATCTAAATCGATAAATATATATTTATGAAGTTTCGAAACAACTCCTCCGCGGGCAAAGCCACGGGCTAAAGCTAACTTTAAAGACTAATGTTTAATATTATTTATCCATTCATATTATATATTTTATTATATTCGATCAAAGTCTGAAGGTGATTTTTAAATACTTTGACATTGCTGGTGCAATAAATCAGTAAACAGTTGATCGACGCAATAATTTATGCATAAATATGATGATAATTTTTAACTAGATATCCCCGACTTCGACTTATTAAATGATACCTAAAAAAAATTGTATAATTACGTGGTGACAAGGACGTACTTTGGAACTTTGTTCAGAACTCAAATGTCCTAGATGACTGTCATGGCTACGCTAACGTGAAAAATCTATAAATAACTCACAAAATAAACAAATCCCAAACAAATAGACTTAGGACTCATTAGTATTTCTTAATATTTACAATACAAATACTCTTTATTTTGTGAGGCAAAGAAAAATATTTAATATATAAAATTTTCGTGTCATAGTGTTTGTTGTTGAACTCCTCCGAAATCGTCTCCTCCGTTAATAATAAAAAAACATAATTTAATTTTACAAAGTAACGATGGTCAGATAGAGGATTCTTATAAATCTCTTGTCAATTATAATGCTAACGATCAGCCAAATCATTGAAAGCTGAGCTTGAAAGATATATGAGTTTGTGACGTACACACCTATTCCCGGAATGCTATGACATGGGGACAAGGTGTAAAAAGACCTCTTTTTACACCTAGAAGGAGAGGTCTCCTTCTAGGCCGGCGTTGTATTGGTGACACTTCTGGTGTCGCTGATATCCATAGGCGACAGTGACATTAGTTCATTCAACATTAGTTCTTTAGCTTTTTCATCGCCTTTCATTACGACTATAAAAAAGCACTTACTATTTCCTAAAAACACTGTTTTAGCTGATTAATTGGCTTAATTTCATAATTTCACTAAGATAATGAATACATAATATATATGAATAAACATAAATATAATTTTAGCTTTATAATTTTAACATAGTAATAAATTAAAAGACAATGTAATTCAGTCCGACCACAATGCCCTTGTAGCCTATAATTAAGCCTACATTAAGTTTCAAATTTTAAGGTTTCATTTATTTAGTTTTAAGAACAATGTATTGTCTTGTTGGTTACCCTAATAAAAAAAATGTTTTATCTGAAGTTTACAATTATACCTTTACAATATTTGTGAACACTGACGGTCAACTACTACTGACCAAGCTTTAGTCGTATTGGCAGAAGTGAACACCTTATATCGTATATATCTAAAATGATTTATAAATAATTTGTGATTATTGCAATAAATAAATAAATTCACTGAAATATTTAAAATGATCCACTACACATAATACATCGATATAAAATAATAATGATGATTATCGTTTTAGCAACGTGTATCTACTTTTTGCTGAGAATAAATTTCCGAAGCAATGCTAAAATGATATTTATCGTCGAGTATAAATCTTAATGGATAATAATTTTCCGGAATGGTATAATAATTAAGGCTACATCAAAAGTGATTACAAAAATAAAACATAAATAGGTAACGAATGAGGATAAACAAATTCATGGAATAGTAATATTATACGGTTCACAATAGCACACAAGGCCTTATAAGCAAGGGCAATTCGTGTGACAGCTATATTTGCACAAAACAGGTAAAACATAGTTTTAACATACCTAATTATCAGTTAGCCAGCATCAATATATCTTTGATGGACTTCAAGTAAATTTTATTGTTTGGCTGACCTCAAGTAAATTGTGTATAGAAACTAAACTTTAACCTTTTTAATACCTTAGTTAAAACGAACCAATAAACAGAGAAACATAGTAATCACTTAACTTTAAATTTTCTGTTATCCAATTTTATATGAGATAATAATATTTGCAGTCCAAAAAACTAAATTTTTTAAAGGAGAACATAGTCACTTGGGCATTCTCCTTTCTGCAATGCTCTGTATCGAACCCAAGACTTCAAACGGCAGTTCGGTATGATGGGCATTTTAGACTTTCAATAGGAATGACTTGTGTAGCAAGAAATGCCAGAATAAACGACTTATTTTCAAACTTTTACCAAATGTTTGAAACATTAACGGAAGGAATTTTTAAAAATCTTTCTTAAATACCTACTCCACCACACACATTAGGTAGCCCCTATAAAAAGTTTAATAGTTATTTCATGTAAGAAGTAATAGGTAGGTACATTTAATATTGAAAACAAAAAGTTATTTTGTTTTAAGAACGTTACAGAAAAACGAATAGATTTAAACACATCTACTGTTTTTTTATTTTCTTACGTCCAAGTTGGTACAGAAACCGGTCTTAGGATTTGACGCCAGAGAACAAGCAACGTAAATCCCCGGCGTCTTGTTTGAGCTCGTAACAACGGAATATTTCGTAGGACATTACAATATTCCAATATTGAATTGTCTGGCTTTCATAAAAAATATATAACAGTCGCTGTTGATAAGTCGTAAAGTGGAGCGATGGTTGAGGATAACTGTTTCAATATTTAGTTGAAAGATATATTATCTTTATGTTAAACAAAAGCTTTAATGAAAAAAGAAGTAGATGTTTCGAAGCGAGGTTAGATTAGCTAGCAGTTAGGTTACTTAGCTAAAGTATATAGAACTGAAACTTTCGTATGTTAACGCGGGCTACAAATCTTAAAAAGTTCTTGGTGGTTTGACATAATTTTTATACAAGAGTCGTAAACCCGGCGAACTTCGTATCAACTTGGAACATCTGTACCGTTTTTGTAACATTTCTCATCAATGCTCAGCTCATATTTGTCGTAGCGTTATTTAATATAGCCTATAGCATTCCTCGGTAACTTTACAATGCAATTCAAAAAGATTTATTCAATTCCAATCACTAGTTCTTGAGATTACCGCGTTCAACCTATCAAACCCTTCAGCTTTATATTATTAGTATAGAAGTATAGATAATAAGTGTTTTTATTACTTTTTATTAAGATATTCGCGCGGGAATCTTGTACCGTGTTGTAGCGGCCTAGAATACAGACCCAATCTGATGACGGCAGACAAGGATATCGTAAGAAGCTATAGAAACCAGTCCTCTTGGCGGTATCAAGTCCCATGCCAGGAGACGACGGTGTCGTAAGAGGCGATAGAAACCAGCCCTCTTGGATCTAGGATTTCGCGTAAGGATTATCTTAACGCTCCAGAAGCGCGCCTGTCTAGCTACCATCCTCTTGCTTGAGCCAGCCGCCGTTTGAGAACTAGTACTCTCTATACTTCTTCTCTCTTCTTTCTTGGCGCGCACCGGATAAGTGATGCCTTTGGTGTTGCTCATGTCCATGGCCAACGATGACCATATACCATCACGTGGCTCGACTGCTCTTTTGTCGGTCAGTAGCATAAAAATATGGTAAATCCGAACTTTTTGGATTTTGCAGAGTTGCTAAATCGGTTGCTAAGATAGGCTCATAATAATAAGTATCAGAGTAAGCCACAATGAAGCGTGGTCAGGTTAACTGGTCTTTGATGGAAGGGGCATTGTTAAGCAAATTGTACACATTTGCGCAATTTACTGAATGCAAATAAGTATTATTGGACAATTTATTACAATTTTCTGAGCCATATAAAAGATGACCGTTTCACTGATTCACTTTGGCTAATATTTCAAGACGAGCAAGCCTTTGCAGTCGTCGGTAAGCAGAAATCTTTTTATAAACTAAATTACTTATCCTTATTTTAATGTAGCCGCCTTATCTCCATGTAACTCTGTAAACAGAAGCAAAAAAAACCTGTTTCTAACCAACCCTTAATTAATAAATCCAACCTATAATTTTAATCTTAAAACTCTTTACTATCACCCTACTACTATTTACATTAGTTTTTAAAGAAAGAATTTATAAGTATACAAGCGGAGCAGACATTGTCATTGATATTGTCCTGCATCATAAAAAAAAATCTATCGAATCGAATTTTGAATCTAAAGCATTCTGGAATTCACCTAAACATACAAAAAATAATAATTAGAATTGGACCAGCTGTTTAGGAAGAGTTCAGTGACACCCTGGAATAGAAGAATTCCTGGAATAGACAATCAGACCTGAGGGTAAGCAATCACCGTCATCAATGTCCATATATGAATGTCTAATCGCAACGTTTGTAAAGGCGAAGTCGGATTAGGTACCTATCTACTTAAAATCTTTATTATAAAATTCAATTAACAATTTTTCGTGTACGTGGCAAAACAGATTGTCAAAATCAGAATAATAAACATTCTCCTTGACTTCAGTTTTGCGGCTACAGATAAAAAATCGTATACCTTTTCGTTTCATTTTGTACCTAAAGCTTCGCTATATAATAAATACAGATATCGCGAACCAATCTAGATTGCTAGTTAACGGTATTAACGGTAATAAATCAAAATATTATTTTATATTACATAGTCAACTTTTAATAATTAATGATAAAATCAAATTACATTTTTATAGACTGCTCAAAGATCAGACTGCCTTGCTTAAACAGTAGGTACTACAGGTAGCTATCGATAACTTAGTTATAATTTATTTCGATAAAGGCCACCCCAAGACGTAGTCTTGTACTGAAGTACTTTTCTACCTGTAAACTTTTAACTATGCCAAATCTTACAACGCATTGCGTGCATTATTCTTAAAAGGGAATTGTAGCGCGGCAACCCTGTACTCGTACCGCCGCTGGTAACAAACGCGCATGCGCGGTTGCTGATCGCCGGGATCAGCCAATCAGAGGCGTCAATTCGAGCCTACCTACAGAGGCCCCCGTCGCTCGCGCGCCGGATGCGTGTTCGAGAGAGTTCCTCGAGAGACCTGAGCTAAGACGTTCGTATCGTTCGCGCCGGTTACCTATTAAGTTATTAAACTAAGTTAATTTTGTGTCTAATTGTGTAACCAAACTGTATTTTCGCTCATACTTTGTCAATAAATCACAGTATAAAGTTCGTTGTGTATTTGTGGCGCCAAGAACCCAAAAACCCTCACTAAATTATCTAAATAATACAAGCTCGTAAGGAACTATGGTATAGTAAAAGTTTTCACGGTGAAGATGTACTGAAAGCTAATCTATACTAATATATAAAGCTTAAGAGTTTGTTTGTTTGTTTGATTGATTGTTTGTTTAAACGCGGTAATCTCAGAAACTTGTGGACCGATTTGAAAAATTCTTTCAGTGTGAGATAGTTAATTTATGAAGGAAGGCTACAGGCTATATAACATCACGCTAAGAAGAATAAAAGAGGAGCAGCATTAAAGAATATTGCGAAAACGGCAAATTAGAGCTTTCCTTTCGTGCGCTAAGTAAACGGTGAAAGTTACTCTAAAATCATGTATTACAATATTGTTCCCCTCTAAAAGTTCTAAATAAAAGTCCTGCATATGTCTAGCTTTTAAGGCTAACTAACTAAACCATTTTTATGGTTATAAAAATAGTTCTCAAATAACAATTTATATGACAAAACAACGTTAGCTAGGGTCAGCTAGTAAAGTATAATTACCTAACGTCTGCTTCCCGTTCAGATGCTGTCTCTCCATGCTGTAGTTGGAGTACTGTCGCTGGATGCACTGCGCGCGCTGCTTGAACCGGTTGATGGTGGCGTTGTTCCACCACTGGTTCAGGTTTCCGAATCTGGACAAGGGAAGAAAGTCTTTATTATAATACAATATTGTATTTATTGTACACCACCATCAGATGGTATTGTGGTCAAGCATCAACTTATGTAAAAAAAGACTATAGTAGTGTCGTCCCGTTTCTTTACAGAGCCACCTATGTTGGTCCTTCGAGCCGGATATCATACCCAAAGTCATATTTAATTCAGTCCCGTTTCTGCATATCTTCTAACGCATTGATCTTCCACACTATCATTGTTAAAAAAAATATCGCATGGTGACATCCCATTTACGAGTACGTCACATAATGACGTCACGCCGGAGAAAACGCTATCGAAGTTTTCTACAGTACCTACTTGCATATACATGTTTCAAACATCAACCATCGGAGCTAGGCCAT
>DWJN01001897.1:0-16576 GCA_018248895.1 Carystus phorcus | reverse complement strand
CGACACTTGGGTTGGCCGCTAACCCATCCACCAATTCGCATTGAAGCAGCGTGGTGGAGTATGCTCTAGACCTCCTCAGTGATGAGGAGAGCCCTGTGCTCAGTAGTGGGCATTAATGGGTTGAAGGCAACAAATAGATTGACCCCATCAGAATCATAAGTCAGCATCCCACGATTAATTGCGTGCAATTTTAGGATAAAGGTAGTATAATAATGGAGAGTATGTTAATTGTTTTATGTCTCAAACTTTCTGTCTAGGATAATCGCAATGGCACCACTCAACATAAGCGCAGTGGTTGTTCGTGCGTATTCGCCACTGACCTTATCACAGGAGTGGTCCAGGATGGGTCGCCTTCTCTTCATGGTTGGCTGCTGTACTCTAGGCACCATCATGAACGGGTTTTTCGTCGCATCGTTCTTCGTAGAACGATCTCTGAGAAGACTTGGTAAGTAACCTATGTGTCAATAACGTATTATAAAGGGGGATAATGAGTTCTTTATACATATACATATTTTGATTGAAACGCTTATAGCCCAGCGTCTCGCGTTAACCCTAAGCGATCGACGGAGGCGCATTCCGTACGGATGGGTGATCGCTAGCGGCAAACATTTCTTGAGTGTTCCCGTCCTTCGGAGGGGATTAGGTGACAACTCGTCACGCGAGGGCACGTTAAGCTGTCGGTTCCCGGTTGCTGTTGTTAGCAGTCGTTAAGCAACATCGGAGGCCTTCGGGCGGCCTAAAAGAACTTCAGACACTTGGGTTAGCCACTAACATCTCCACCAATCCGCAGTGGAGCAGCGTGGTGGAGTATGCCCTAGTCCTCAGTGATGAGGAGAGACCCGTGCCCATTAGTTTTTTTTATTATGAATTTATTGTTTTAGGTAATGTTTTTCATGCGTGCGCCGGCCTAGCTGATCTCTTCATAACAACGGGAATCATCCCAACGTGCGCAACCTTATTGCTCTCTGGACAATGGGACATAGATCCAGTGTGTTACGCGCTACACTTCCTTGCTATATCTTCTACGTATTGTTACAACATATTCTTTATGGTAAGTTTGGTTTTCAATATGTTACTAAATTTCAAAGCCAGTATAAACTCCAGTAGACATTTACTACTATCAACTCAATTTCAATTTAAATTTCTTTCAATTTAAAAAAATTCTAAAAATTTAAATTAAGTTGAAAATGAATTTAATTCATAAATGTAATGCTAAATGATAAATGCTCCACGATGGCTTTAATTGTTACAGATGGTGGCTGTGGAAAACTATTTCCGAATATGTCGATCAGCTGAAGAATATAAGACATTCTTGGATACGAAAGTAGGACTCTTGTCCGTTTTCATCTTCATGATATGTTTCACAGTAGCTGGAGTTGGAGTATACTTAAATTTCGACTACAACTATTGTACGCGGACGCACTTCGGCAACTTTTACTTCAAAACTGCCACGGCCGTAGTGTTTCAAATCGTCCCCTTCATCATTACGATGTTCGGGTTGATTTCTGCCGCCTTGAAAGTCAGACGACGGGCCCGCAAACAAGTTCAGTACAAGCGTTCTCAAATTTTCGAATGTGACCATTCTTCAACTGCGTTGAATATAACCGCCTACCTGTTCTTTGTCATGGCATGGATTCCCTACCTCATAATTGTTTACAAGTATCCTGGTAGCAGCGATGTTTACTTCTATAACTGCGTGTGGATTGGATTGAGTCGATCTGTGTTGACTAGTTTCTTGTACGCGTTTTTCAACCGAAATTTCAGGCGAGCCTTTGCACATCTCTTTAACTATTGCTTCTGCAAGAACACTCTGTCTAGTTCCTTTAACGGCCGCCATCGACGTGCTTACGAATACAGGACAACGACTGGGGATATCAGAGTCCACATAATGCACCAGGCTATTAATAGTCCTCCGCGTTATTCATCGTCATCCCGCGAAACTCAAGAATTGTGATCCCGATACTACTATTCACGCAGATACCAACGTAGAGGTACGTGGGTATAAATGTTCCAATTTTCGGAACCGCTTTATAAAACTTAATACAATGCGAATATATTATAACTTTATGACGTTATAACTTTATAATATTAACTCTTATATTGAAAGAGATATTACGGTTAAGTTCGAGTTTAATAATTAAAACTTATTTATTCATTAGCAGAATTTGTCGTGACTTCTCTATGGACTATATTTGTCGTAATATAATATACTCGTACTTTAATACATTCTATATACCATATGGTATGTATTTTATGTACTATACGTACATAACATTTGCATGATTTCTCCTTGGTGTCAACCATTCTTTGCTAATTTTGCTACTAAAGCTTAATTTCATTATATTTTTGGCAATATTTAAATAATAATAAATATTAGAATACGATTCATGATATAATAATTACCAAGCTTTTTATTCAATATTTACTATATTTTATGTTTTTTCAGTGTATTCTTTATTTTTTACTATATTAATGAAATATATAGTCTTTGAGGACACTTTAAGTTAACCCACTTTGTGGTCGCTCAATAAGCTTAAGTAGTTATTATTAAACAAATGATTATGAATAAGATTGTATGTCACAATTATTACATTTAAAGTCACTTTTACATACCACATTGAAAACCCAAAAGTATAATAAACATTTTTTAGAAACGTAACTGGCTCCGTTAATCATAAGAATATGAACTGTATCCTGTTTTTAAATAACATAAACACACAATACCAGCATCAAAACACTGCTATTGAAATAAATCTTGGTAACTCATTTTATTCCAGAACTTTTTAATTTATAAACAAGTAATTATTAAATAAATAAAAGGGCTATTTAAGTAAGGACCAATATTTTTGATTGTTGTGAAATTGGACGCGCAATGGTCATTTTTGTTCACGGCATTAAATATTTTAACAACTATTTAACATATCAGGCAATAAAAATAATATAATTAATGACACGTTTTCATAAAAACCTAGGTAATTCGATAATATAACAGTCGACAAAACATCATTTGGATCAAATTTAACAAAGTTTCTTAAAAATATTGTCAAAAAGAATTCTTGAGCGAATAATTTATTTCGGATTTTGTATTTTAACACCGTCATAAGTTTTATAAAGCCAACGCCATAAAAAAAAAATTATCGCACCAAAGATTGTGTATGCAAATTAGGGTATTTGTGAGTACGATTGAATTTGGAACGTCGCAGGTACTTATTAAATCCTACAGTTATTTTCACATAATCGGAGTGGATATCGGAGTATATATTCAGTTTACCGCAATAATAATACGAAAACATCCAGATCGCAATAAAGAATGATAATAATGATGTTCACTAAATGAAATCATTTACATTTCTATACATTTTTTATATTTGGATTTTATTGACTCTATAACTGCATGTTATTATTTATTTAATTGAATCACACAAACATATTTTATTTAATAATGCATACAAAGTGTTAATCTTGAATATTATTGATTCATTTTACACATAGGTAGTGCATTAGGGCAATACTGATAAAATGGAAGGATATTCTCAATTCGCCGCTTATATTCTTGCACGTATGGTATTTTATAATGCCTGGATTACAAGTAAATGTTAGCCGCGTTCTATTGGCGTTTAATGGAATTATAATAAATAAATTTTTAACTAGTTCCTCAGTTAATCGGTATGTTCCTATTGAATATTTATTATGCTTAAAATCAACTGCAGTTGGTGAAAACATGGTTACATATTTGAAACATGAACTATTGTATAAGTTTGGAATTTCCGGTTATTTTTTGTGATCAGAGAATTATGATTGTGTGAATTTAGTCTTCAATAATTATGTGGTATGTTACAACAGTAATAACGATTAAGATTAATTGTCAACTCCTACAATGCTCGCAATAACTACTCTAACTGCTACGCTATTTAAAAAAATATAACACTAAGGAAATCTACCTTTACGGTTTTTTCAAGAACAAGGCATTAGAAATAAAATGTATAAACAAGAATCTTATAGAATGTCTCTCATTATTAGTATATAGTCATGAAAATAAAAAAAACAACAAGAAAATAAATCACCTTTCGTTGTTCTTATCATCTTCAAATTATGACAACAAATCAAAGCCATCTCTTAAAATACATTTAGACCCGCATTACGGGTGTCACCTTCATAATTAGACAGGTGTTATGTTATTGACAAGTTTCATTTGAACAAAAAATATAATATTTAATATTTTCAATCAGCTCAGCTTACATAAGATGCTTGGACACCTATTTTTTAAACATTGTTTAATTTACATTCTCATTTCATTTATTATGTAATGACTGTTATAAAACTTTCATTCATGTAACGAAACTATTTCGATTTTTATTCAAATTTCATACAAGTAGTTAGTGCACTTAAATAGGTATTTGTAGTTAATGTGAATTGTAGTGTATTAATATAATATTATATTCAAGATGTTTACACTTTCAATAGGTATAGTTTACACTGTTAAATTAATAATATCAATGTATTTTGAAAATCTTAATGTTGAAAAATAAATCGAGAGATATACCTACATGTATTAGTAATGGAGTAAAAATAAAATAACTCTGTATTCATATTAAGTATGTTAATATGTGCGCACGCTTTATTGTGTGTCAAAAATGAAAGTAGATAGGTATTATTTAATATAATTATTATCAATGTAATAATTATTATGATTATTATATTACAATGACTGTTTAATTATAGAACGTTTTAATTTTAAAACACGCACAGTTTATTAAATTGTATTTTTTTTTATAAAATTTTAAATGAATATTATATTTTATATTTTTAATGTTTACAAATTAACTTTCATCCTGATTAAGTAAAATGAGTATTCTAGTAGAAAATATCATTTGTTTCCATTGAAAAGTAACTTCATTGATTGCATAAACATTCATAGCCCGCGTTTTTACAACAAGCAAATACTGAAGAGAATCACAGCTAAAGTCAACTTCCAAAGACACAATATGTACCACATTTATCAATTTAATTTCTTAACCATAACCTTTTCCTCCGTCCGAATCTCGAACATGTGACAAGATAGAAAACATTCCCAATTCAGGCAATTAAAATCACTTTCATTCATAAACCACTTAAAGTAAAATAATTTCTCCTACGGGCACAATAATTGTACGTGAATATGTGCGGATAGAGTGTTCATTGTTATATTTTATAGTTAAAACCTATTGTGGATATAAAAAAATCGGGTTACCCCTTGTTTTAAACCGAATTAAGGTCATAAATACTTCGAAGTACGTTCCACATTCCTGAATTGTAATAAAGCATATTTTACCTATTAAATGACTAAAAAACGAATTAATTTACCCTATTAGATATTTTATCATTCCTCTTTATGAAATGGTTAAATCTCATCCGTTTTGGTTTTATTAACCTTCCGTCCCAAGAGGCTTTCTCAGATGGTATTTGGTTTAGATTATACTACGCTATATTGTACTATTGCTACACCTTATTAATTTTGCTAAAATCAATTTTTAAGCGTCATATTATGATTATATAAATTATTTAACGAAAATTAATAATAAAATATACATACAATATATGGAGTAAGCAAGTATTAAATAGATTTGGACCTAGTTTACAAATTAAAAATAACGAAAAGTCCGGTGGTATAAAATATTTAACCTGTTATATACTGCAGGTACCTTTAATATTTACTACTTAACCATAATTATAGCATCTAATAGTAAATTATGGTAAGTATATTAGCACTCATAAGTTCTACAAAACTGAAAAATATACCTTTTCTCGTAATGGACTTAACATCATCGTACGCCATACTTTTTAAGTGTAGGTTTATGACTCGTACATTTGCACGTAGAATTCCAAGGCACATTGCAATTTGTAGGTTACATTATTATAACAATCATTCTTTATCAATTAGTTCATAATGATAATTAGTTTAAAGAAAATGATTCTTCAAAAAAATTTCAGTAGTAAATAAATGTTTTTGACATACAATTCACATTATATATCTCACTAGTGTGTATTCTAAATATATTTCAAGTTAATCATAATTAATCTGTGTCGTAAATAGTTTAAACGAATACATATTATAATATTGAAGTCTGTGACTAAATGTACATCTAGTTATTTAAATATTACTATAACTATTCTATTTATGGAATAATATAAAATATTTGTGGATGTGTATTTTTTAGTCAACTTTCTTGTTATTTTATTCATATGCTAATGTACCTTTTAGTAAGAAATGTGAAAGATTTAAGACTAACGGAAAAGTTAAGCATGCGGAGGTGTCGGAGCTAAAGTAGATCGAATTTATTATTAATATTTTCCTCGCTCTATATATTTTTTAAAATTCTACAGTTTTCTTAACTATACTATAAGTATGTCTATATAATTGAAGACTGTATTTGGAGATTAATGTATACAATTAGATTGTCCACATGTAATAACTGGATAAGAATTTTTTCGTAGTAATATAATGTATTATTATCCGATTGTATTGATATCAATTGGGATAGTTAAATTCCATTAAATGTAATGAGAATAATTCTTAACAATAATGAGCTTACCGACATTTGACGAGAATATAAATAAAATTTATATACGAGTATATCATTCATCTTTAACATACATACATAATTCGTGGCCGAAGACCCGTTATGTAACTACAATATACAGAAAGTATATACACAGTAGGTGCAAGATCATAAATGTATGTCGTTTGAGCCAAAGGCAAAATTACTTTGGCTACTCAATGAAAAAAGTTAAATTTAGAAGATAGCCAATTGTTACTAGGTGGCGCTATTAGAGTTTGTGACATTCTGTTATATGACTTTAATAAACGTTAAAATAAACGCTTTAATAAACGCTAAAATAAAACGTTCCTAAATTGGTTTATTTTTCACATCATTTTTTTATATTGTTATTCCATTCGATCTCGATTTCGTTGAAATATGCTTCAAAAATTAAAAAAAAACATTCAAGACTGTTCTGAACCTGAAGATTTCAGAAAAGAAAGTACATATTTATGTAAACAGTTCTCTTAAACTCTAGTAGCGTTATTTGTTCAGAATTTTGTCTTTCTCAGTGGCGTTAAGGATGGTAATGGACAGAAATATCATTGGGGACTTCAGTTAATAGTTAGTATGGAAAAAAGTTACACCGATGTAATACAAGAGAGTATATTGATTTTATTATTATTCCTCAAAATCGCTTCCTAACCGAGTCTAATTCGGCATTCGCGCAAACTTACAAATAAAATCGTTTTTATATTGCGTAGTAACTTGCTTGTAACCTAAACTTGGTACACAATTTAATTAGCACAAAGTGTTTTGTGTCATTAAGTTTCTCGGTGGCTGAAAAGCGTTAATGCTTTCTCGAGTAACTTTCTTTACGTAACTCACAACCATTAACACAGATTTCAATCTAAGTCACAGATAAAGTTCAAACTAGTCAAAAAGAATGAACGACTTTTTAAGGCATTTTCCTATCAAATAGTTTATTAGATACATCAAACCTTATAACCATAGATCGTATTATAATGTCTCATAAATTAAAATTATTTTTTATTTACCAAAACTTTATGAGATATGCTTTTAGGTAATAAGTATTCTAACGTATTGTTAAAGAATATGAGCTTGGTTTAATGCGACAAAGTTTAGAATGGCATAACGTCATCTCCTTGCAACCACTTTCAATATCTAATATACAGCGTATTTTTTATAAACACGCTGATAAAATCTTTATATATATAATTATTCTGTGTACTCAAAATTACAGAAATGCTAATGGATCTTTTCTGCTTAACAGGGTCCATTTGTTGTACGAGTTTCAAAATACTATACATTCAATATAACAAGACGATTAAAGTACAGCATATGCAAAATAAATTACAGCTTATATTATAATTTCCCTCACATCACATTTCCAAATGAGACGTAGAACGGGAAACATGACGTCATATGTAGCGCAAACTGATTCACGTAAAAAAGCACGTGGGCGTTTGACCGAATCTCTAAATGACAAACAATCAAATAGCTTGATTTGAAGTGCTGTGTATATAAAATGTATGTTTTAATTGGATATTTGCCGTACTATCAAATACCGTTCTAACTGACACCCGCATAATAACACTATTTATTGACTATTGACTATAATGATCAATATCAGGGACTAACTAGTTGATTATAAACAATTCAGGGGCCTGTAATTACCTAGATAATATAAATTTAGGTGACTGAAAAAATATCGTTAAATTATAAAGAAGATAATAAAAAAAATATCCACCGACATCTAGTATTTTTTAGTGTTACGTGGCAGTTCTCTATAAAGTTAAATTAAATTAAAATATTGTTGAAAAATAAAAAAATAATTCGTTTAGTTTGCGGCAAAAAGTACGTTAGCTATGAAACTTAATGATACAAAATATGAAACAAAATTGTTTAGTTAAAATTATTTGTTATCGCATTGAATTTCCTAAAAAAAACTTAATATATATTATTAGCATATATAATTCATATAATCGTTGTAATTAGTATAGAATACATGTTATAATTATAAAGTGTACTGTGTCATGTGTATCACTGAATAAATATTATAAATGTGTCATGTGTGTGAGTTATTTTTTATCCATCCCTTTTATTTCATCCCCATTTTGCTGTGGGAGATCAATACAATACAGGTTCTTAAATAGGTACAATACATATCCATGAACTATTTACTCTAGATTTTTTAAATTGTTAAATTTATTTAATTTAATTGATTCATATTGAAATAAACTAACCATGGCTGCATTTAGGCTTGAATACAAATCCCAATAAGGTGCGATCTTATACTCTGAAAAACTAAGCTAAAAAGAGATGACAAAAGTTGGCTGTGAGGTACGACTTCACTTAAGAAATAATTTGATATATAATTATTTAACTTGTTAATTACTGGTTTTTAATATTTTTTTGTGTATAGATATTAGAGATACAAATTAATGTATTTCATATAATAGATTGAAAAAACATTCCCTATACACTCATTCAGGATTTCCTATTAGTTTCCTATTCCTAAATAGTATATTTTGTTATATTAGAAGATATGTAATTACTTAATGTTCAGACCCTTAAAGGAATTAGTCGTTTGTGATAAGAGAATTAGAATATGTTTAGAATTAACCTGTATTAGGTTGGCTTTGAAAGCATAATTTAAAATTATATTGTTTTTTAAATTTACAATTTGAGCAAATACGTTTGGTTATTCGACGTGAATTTGAATAGAAAAAATTCGCTCCTTGATTTGATCATGACTTTCGTTGCGATAAATTACGATGGCCGTTTCAAGGCTAAGTCCCTCGTGCTTTAATGAGTTTAATCGTGGTCAAAGCATCTTCAATGATGATTTTATGCGAAGGACGTCCCACTAGTGGCACTACTAAAGATAACGAGAGTGCTTTGCGGCTACTGATAAGAAAGTGACATGTTAAAAATTCAGGCAATTCCAGATATGAACTTTAGGAGTTCATTTACCAATGTCTTATTTATAGAGATAATATCTATTTCGAATAAAAAATAATATATTTAATTTTTGTAATAATAATAATATAAACAATATAAACTATTAAAAAAAGCTATAATTTGAACCGTAATTACCGAACAATAATTTATACCGAATGGCGATAGCGGGTCGCTAGTCTAAATATATATAAGTCAAAGGTGACTGACTGATTGACATAGTGATCTATCAACGCACATTCCGAACCACTGGACGGACCGAGCTGAAATTTGGCATGCAGTTAGATGATTGACGTAAGCATCCGCTAAGAAAGGATTTTAATCAATTCTACCCCCAAGGGGATAAAATAGGGGATGAAAGTTTCTTAACGCTAGCGAAGCTGCAGGAAAAAGGTCGTTGATAATATAATGCTTGCACGAAACCTTAGCAACAGCCAGGGTGGCCGGCTTATGTCATTTCATTCAATACCCGGGCCGACCGGCATGGGCTTGCAGATAGTATAAGCTGCACCAATATAAGTAGAAAAGTAATAGAATAATAAATCGTAAAAGATAAGAAAATTGCTTCATATATGCATACACAGTTGAATAAATTTTCTAAATACAATTTAATAAATAGAATTGATAAGGTTATATTAGGAAAATTCATGTGTGCATACGTATGTTCTGAGCTTCATATATTGTTAAGTCGAAGGCAATCTTTATCAGTTTGCTAATAGGAAAAAGAAAGTAAGTCGTTTAATAAAAGGTATTGTGTTTCGAGCTTTCGTGGGTGTCTGTGATCTTTCACCATTAGGTAGTCTCCTATACGATACTAAATAGAGCATCACTTACTTACACCCCCGCACAAAAATTCCCTGTTTAGTGGGTGGAAAGAGCGTTCGTTATAAACGAAACATCATTAATACGGATAGCCAATAAGAGGACTAACTTTTAACTGTGATAGATTTTAGATCCTTTTTTGGCCGGAAACGCATCAAATTCAAAATCATTTATTCGTAAAGGTATTATTTCAATGCATTTATGCACCTAATTTTTTGATCTACCACGGTTTCAGAAAGATATTTTTAGTGACGGAAATATGTTTTTAGTGACGGAAAGGTGTTTTAGTTTCTGGCTTCGGCTTATGTTTTTAGTTTCAGAAAGATGTTTTAGTTTTTGGCGACGGTGACTACCTACCACAATTTGGTTCGTGTATTAGGGACGTCATTTATGATTACTGAATTAGAATGGCTGAGACGAGTCGTACGTTAATGCATTGATACATATATCATCGTAACGACAAAGTAGCCGACGAGGCAGCTAGTAAAAAGGTTATGGTACTAAATAATATGCTAAGTATCTTAAGGATTTTTTTTATTAATGAAACAAAACGTCGGTATCCCATTTGTGTCTGCGTGGTAAGTATTATTATTAAAATCATTAGACTCTACAAACACGTAGTAAACAAATTAAATTATTCGCCGTTATATGGTTACTTAGATTGCTGAAAATACGTTAGGGTTTTTTTTTCATTATCATAATAAATGATTATTTTTATAATTATAATGTAATTTTATTTACAACATTATTTTGAGAAAATTGAGCATATTATCGTGACTTTCCTGCCGAAAATGAACGATATTTGGGGTACATAAGATTTCGATTCTTTTACTTTCTTAGGATTAGCTACATTTGATACGTGTTTAAGTTGACGTTAAGTACACGTTAAGTTAGTCACGACTATTCTTACGCAGCCGCCGGCTACATACTTCGTAGGAAATTAAACATTCCGCAATTTCATTTGTCATACTTGATAGGCCAAAAAATAATGGCCTTCTCATGTAAGGTACTGCAAGAAGTTTAGCGTTGGCGCCATTTTCTCCCTATATCATAATAGAAGTGTGAACAGGCTATTTCCGTATGGCAAGCATGCCGTTTTTGTTGAATGTCAATCGTCATATAGCCTTGCTCAACGCAGTGTTTCGGGTTACGAATTGTAACGGTGAAAGGCGGACGCTCGGTGGGGGCAACGCGAGGTGCGCCAACCATGACAGTTCGCCGCGAGCGCACGATCAATACGAAGTTCTGACACCAGGATCTTCTGCGCTTTACGAAAATCAAATGGAAAACTTTTACTTTCGCGCGAAATATTAATAACCCGACATTTCTCTAAGTGCGCTAGTGACGTGCGTGTGATACTAAGGGTAATATGCATCAGTGACAGTTTTTATGGCTGGTTTTTCTTATGATTGAAAGAGACAATTATTGCAAAATGCTTCTTAGTGTATGCCTTGTTATTTGGAGCGCTGCCTTCGCGCCGGCTCTTGCCCAAGGTGAGTCGAACAATGCACTATCCAAAACCTTCCTTTATTATGCGAAAAACCTCAGAGCTTGCAACCTAACCGCCTTGTGCTCGGACATTGCATATAGAAGGTATTTATCTAAATAATGTTAACAAATTTCGTTACAGAATTTAGTTTTATTGTCGCAATATTTATTATAAGCGATAGCTTTCCATTCAATTACATTATTTGAACTGGATATTGGAAAGCTTTTACGTTATATGTACTTACCTACAATTTGTAACCAACCAGATGTTTTAAATATTGAAATAAATGTGTTAAAATCAATCAAAAATGACCAAAAATCTAACATGTGGATCTTTCAATATATAAAATTTCATTTAAGTATTTATAACCTTATAAAAAATATTTAACCGTAGGGAATACTTTAACTGGATTTGACCTAATACTTTTATTAATTTATAAGTATTTGTCTAACAAATTCGGAATCATATAATCGTATAATCATCATATAATCGTTCACCTCATTATTATGGTTTCATAGATTAGTTCAATGCGATAAATTTAATAAAAATCATCTAATACTTATTTAACTGTCATTGGTGTTTATTAAACAAGCTGACCAGCGGCAATCCGTGAAAGTGGCAAACGAGGTCTTTACATCGAAGTGGCTCAAAGCGGCTTGTAAATTTTATACATAGAATTATTGGAAATAGTGAGTAAACTTTGAATCTACTAGAGAAAGAAGATATACGAATATACCAAATTTTAATGTTATATACGTATACCTATACATTTCATACTTCATACAAGGAAAATCAACTGTGACGTCAGCAAACATTTGAATAACATATGCGTTTTCGGGTAAGGTTTAAGTTGCACATTGCCCTTAAGCTTAAAGCAATTCTTGAAACAGCAAAAAAAGGTTAAGCCCACACGTGTCAAACATGTAGCCCCAACTGGACATTCGATGTTGTTAGAACGACCCACATTGTTTTTTTGAGATATACAAAAACTTTTAGTGACAATTTCGACTAGGATGGCAAGAAATACCACTCAAATGTGGAAGCCAGGTTTGAAGCAATCGTAGAAAAAAAGTCTGTTCGCTCGTCCATAATCTTATCTTCCATATAATCTGAACAATATTATAAATGCGAAAGTTTATAACACAAAATATTTATGAATTTCCATTTTGTGAAAGAACGTCAAGCCGCGAGCAAAAGATAGTTACGTAGAAAAAAAGAAGCCTCATTTAGTATCAACTCACAGCCCAAACACGTGTACTTAAAACTGAAATTACGCACACAGGTTTATTTGTGGTAAAATGTAAATAAACGTATACCAATACGTCCTCAGTAGGATTACCTGCCGGCGGGTTGAGCAGCACAAACAACACATCACTAACGCCCACGATCAGTGTCACAAATATCCGTCGTGGTCGAAAATCGATAAAGCGAACCCTGGCTTTGTAGACGGGGACACTAACAATTAGACTTTAGACCAGGGGAACCAATTTAGAACTAACATCTACTAAACCCTGTCAAATCTCTGGGCGATTTACTAATTACATACTTCTCGAAATTTCAAATGAAACAGCGGGTATGATTGGTCACATTGTATTTTTTATTTTAATATGAGTTAACCCAGACTTTGTTCTACAACATACATATATAACAGATATCCGCACAGATATAAGCCCATCACAATATAATTCTTAGTAAAAAATATAAGACACGTAATGTGTTCTATGTATATTTTACAATGCATATTAATATTATTAGTAGGTATATATTTTAACTTCTAAATTAGTGCCTTGTCGCGATTGATTCTACTACGAGAATTAGCAGGGAACGATTCCTTGTTCACGCATGTGGAGTGTAGGGTAGTCCATGTTGCCGGCATAATAAATGTAGGTATGTATTATTTTAAGGTACTTGTTAAATTAAGTGTACACAATGTAAACAAATGTTAAGGCTGGATTTTTATAGCCTTGCGAATTTATAGTTTCAATTTTAAATGTCTTTGTTACTCTGTTGTTTGTCTAACTGCTCGTATGTATATATTTATTACACATTTCAAATTTGGCACTTAAGGAGGTTACTACAACCACTAATTACAGGACTTTGTTTTATCTCTCGGGATAAGTAGAAGAGGGTTTTCCAATTAAAAATGACGGTTTAAAACCATTTTGTTGTTCTGTTTGTGAACAGACTCACAATATTTCGGTTGTTTATTAATTATTGACAAACTTTACCATCATCATATCTTATATAATTATATTTATAGTAGACTATTTTTTAATTGTTAGTACATTGAAAAGTGTATGGTTGAATATACGTAACTACATTTAACATATTTATAGTTGAACAAAGTTGTTTAGTTACAAATGTACATGTTTTCTTGGAAGATTCAATGATAATTATGGTCGAATTTTGACAGCTGGAAGAATTACCCCATAATATAATAATTATTAAAGATAGGAGGATATTGCTAGTGTTTATTTTTTTAAATCTTTAAATTTATTTTACTTTACGTGTCCTTACATGACAATATGGTGGTGCGTTAGTAAGTGATCATGTAACTTAATAACTTCACCGTTGTTATTCTTTATTTACTGTTGCTGATGCGCTGTTTCACATAGTCTAATAGCTAGTTTTAATTTCTAGCGACTAGAAATTTGTCAAGCAAATTATTAATGTTTATAATTATATAACTTTTCTGTTCGTGTGTATGTCATTGAAGTTGAAGTATATAAATTGAACGATTTTGATATTTTTTATATGCGTTTAAGTGGATTCGAAAATGATTTAGATTGTATGGTGTGAATGGATTGTATGATGCACTACCTCTGTCCGATGCTCGTTTAACACATATAAAGTCAGAATATATTCACATTCAAGCATGTGTCTAATCGATTATCAAAATACAACATTTTTCACTGTAACTTATCAACCATGGGTCTTATCGGTATAATTTTGGTACCAAATCCTTCTTCAGAGTATTTTGAATAAAGTTGATAAAGACATCAGTAATCTATCAAACAAACAAAGATTCACTGATTATAAGCATAACTAAATTATTAAAATTGTATGTAGCACTGTTTGAAATCCGGGGCTATACCGCAAAGTTTTCACTTTCATGAGGTTAATTAAAAAGTATAGTATCTATCGATCTGCGGACGCGACGGGATCGCATGCGCGTGCGCGTTGATTGCTTTCACTTATCCCTTGCAAGTGTGTGTCTCTCGCTTGTGCGTGTGCGGCCTACTTAAACGGACCACTGAACGATATACCATACCGGTTTCTTCGGTCGTATCTGTTTGCGTTATGATGGAAAAAAAAAATCATACTTACAACTAATTTGATTTGTACTTTTTGACATATTTTTTATTCTTCTTGACGTAGACTAAAGTAGAAATACTTCGTCTTTTTTTCGTTTCATTTAAAAAAAAATGAAAATACGCTTCCTTGACAGTTGCTTCTGCACTGGAATTCCGTGTGGAAAACTAGGTTCATTAACCGCGTTACATTCAAACAACAAAATTCGAAACTACCAAATTCATTTGTTTACCTTAAACTGTCAAAAATAATTATGTTTGAATTTCTACCACAGGGAAAACAGTTGTAAATTTTTTAATCTTTCAAGTCTACATTATAATGTTAACTTTATGAATATTCCCTAATTAGCATCGTTTTTATTTCTTTTCTCTTCTTATTTCTATTGTTAAATTATTGAGTTCGTTTGAATTTGTCTTTGCGCTCTGTTACTTCTCCCATGAGGCCTCGGTAACGCCTTGCATTTTGGATTTTTTTTTTATTTACACACAATGTACTGACGTTACCATATTGTAGCCGTTAAAAAACCAAATTTAAAATACATAATAAGTAGTTAAAATAATATCAAACGGCTATTCATATATTAAATCGAAATAGTGTCTAAGTAATAGTAGGTACAATTATTTATGTTTCTTAAAACTACCTACCACTAAATGATTGCTTTTCAATTGTTATTTTTATATCGCAACTTAATATCGGCTTTATAGCAACATGTAAGACTTAATTGAAGTTGTAAACTCCGAAACGATTGATGCAATTTGCTTCGCAATATTATTGCGGAACTGTTTTATCGAAACCATTACTTACAATTTTTTTAATTTCACACAACGGTTACAGTTCTGAATACTGAGATACACAATAGGAAGTGTAAGAACGCCGATAGGTATTTTTTAGGATACATATTTTGCCAATCGCCATTTGGTTGATATTGCTGAGTTGAGAATGGATGATTTAATGTTTCTGGTCTGGATAAGATTATTTTACATTTTAAAACTTTATTTATCTTCGCTTAAAAAATCATAGCGTTAATAACAAACTCATAAATAATCTATAGACAATGGTAATAAAAGTCAGCTAATCCGGTAATTTAATTTAATTATTATTTGAATTAAATATGCATGTTAGCTGAATAAGCAATACATTAACTTCATATCTTATACTAATATATAAAGCTGAAGAGTTTGTTTGTTTGATTGTTTGAACGGGCTAATATCAGAAACTACTGGACCGATTTGAAAAATTCTTTTACTGTAAGATAGTCCATTTATAGAGGAAGGTTATAGGCTTAAAGATTTAAAGATTTTATTAACACAGAAAGTTTATTAACAAAGAAAGGCTATAGAACATCACGCTAAGATGAATAGGAGAGATGATGAGATGATTGCAAAAACGGCAAAATTTTGAGCTTTCCATGCGTGCGCTGAGTAAACGGTGGAAGTTACTCAAAAATCATGTA
>DWJN01001896.1:0-16577 GCA_018248895.1 Carystus phorcus | reverse complement strand
CGCGGGGAACCGCTACGAAATCCGCTTTACCGCCACCGCCCTCCGCGGCGGTGCGCGGTGCCGTGTGTTAATCGCCTAATGTCTGTGGCAAACGGTTTCTACAGCACATTCTTCCATGCTCCATCGCGGGGTGTTAGTTAGTGGTCAAATAACACATTGGAATTCCGGATACTGAAACTCTAAAACTGAAAAAGATTCGATGTTAAATTGTTTTGTTCTCACGAGTACCAATATTTCTATGGCTAAATATCAACATGTTTTCCTTTCAAACGTTATTTAAAATATAGTAACCATTTGTGGACTGCCGTATTTTATTATGTTCTGTTAATTTGTATAATTTTGTCTATTTTATATAAAGGATTCGGCGATGTTATATAATATATAATGTAAAAACGCGTTACAAAAACGTGCGCTGTCAGCGCGTTTAAAAAACGTGGTGTACAAAGGCCCTTAGACATGCGTAGCACCTCCCTCCCACAAACCTACATAGTTGTATGTCAATAGGTCACCAGTGAACTGTCGTATTGCTAGTTGAATATAAATAAAAATTGTTTCAGCTAGAACTGTTCCGACATCTCCACGACTTGCCGTTGAAGTGGCATTTATCGCGGAAGACTGGCGAGGTGCTACGTGTGATGGATCGTGGAACTGATTCCATAGACAATCTGTTGTCGTACATACTGTTCTCTATCACGCCCACGTTGGTGGACATCCTCGTGGCCGTGGTTTACTTTATATCGCAGTTCAACGTCTGGTTCGGGTTGATTGTCTTCGGCACTATGCTGTTTTATATCAGTAAGTAAAATGGTTTTGTGTATCGTTTATATTCTAGTGAAGTAAAGCGAAGAAGCTTGTATAGTTAATTTGGAGTACTTTATAATACGTTTCCATCTCTTAAAAGATTATTAAATATATCTGTATTGAACACAAAATAGAAGTATTACTAAAATGCTCTACAATTTTGTTATTATGTTAGCAGTACTTGCTTCTCTTCAGGAAACATTTGTTGTAGAATTAACACATAAAAATGATTTATGCCAATTTATATTAATAGATGATATCTTTTTATTTTATTTCCCGGCCGATTGAAAATAAACAAATATGAAATAGGCAAATATACAACAAAAACCTTATCATTATAATAGTCCAATCCGCCTCGAAATCGGTTAAACTTTTGAGATAAGCAGATGAGTGGTCTTGGAAGAAGAAGTGGCAATAATACCCAAAGAGTGTTTCCTCGTGTTATTTACAAACATTTGTTCCGAGCTAAAAATACAGAGATTAGTTCCTCAAACGCATAGTAATATATCCGTACCAGGCGTTACTAACGTAAACAAATCGAAAGTGCACTTTTTCAGGGCAGCCATTTTTAAGTTTTAAGTTTTAAGTTTTAAGTTTTAAGTTTTAAGTTTTAAGTTTAAAGTTTAAAGTTTAAGTTTAAGTTTAAACTCTGAATTTGTGCTAATAAATACTTTTTTATGTTAATGTATTAATTTGCTTTTAGTTTTCAGATCACTATGAATTAAACCATCCTGATGCGTATTATGCATTAAAAAATATATATGCAAGACGACTTATCAAGTTATTCACGGCTGGTACGGATTTATGACTTTAGACATGTTTCAGTCGCGACGATAATGGTGACGGAGTGGCGGACCAAGTTCCAGCGGCGCATGAACACGGCGGACAACGAGCAGAAGGCGCGCTCCGTCGACTCGCTGCTCAACTACGAGACCGTCAAGTACTACGGCGCGGAGTCCTACGAAGTTATCTCTTATAGAGAGGCTATTTGTAATTATCAGGTGCGTTATGGTAATCGTTTTATTTTGTATGTAGAATCGGAGTCTTTATAGGTGAATACAAAACAGTTCAGAACCGTTACCTCATCTGTTTAAAAAAAAATCTGTTGATTTTTGTCTTGATTAATGTCTGATTGGTGTGATGTTGATTTTCTGATGTTATTCTTAATCTTATTGTAAATGTGAAAATTTTTAAGAATGTTTGTTGTTTAATTACACCACAACGGTTCAACATACCTGGTTGACTTTGCACAGAGACATTGTAGTCCGGAATAGCTAATAGGCCACTTTTTGTCCCGGAAAAAGTATGGTTCTTGCGGGACAGGCCGCATAAGAAGTACATGGTACGGGTATCCAACAAAGCACATTAATGCTTGAATTTTACTGCCCCACCAGTCAAAAAGTCTTTACATGAGAAAACTCCTCAATCGATAATGAGTATGAAAAAACTAATATGAACAGACCTTCGTTGATTGTAAGATATTTTTTGGCTTGATTTTTTTTGTATGTAGCTAATGACTAATCTTTACATGCGTCATTTGTGTTGTTTCAGCAAGAGGAATTCAAATCGCTGATCACTCTCAACATGCTCAACACATTACAAAATATAATTATTTGCAGCGGTACGTAAATATTTGCTAATCGCTTTATTAAAACATCTATCCCCTATGTCACATGACATTACTATAAGCAGTGAAATTACATAAGCAAAAGATCACTGGTTATGTAACTAGAAATAGTTTGGCCGTATCTGTGCAGTTTAGACTACGAACCTCAATCATAATTATGCCGGAAGACCAGCGTGTCTTAGAGGCGACAAAAGTCGGCCTGCTTATAGAGCTTCACGTAAAGATTATATTATTAAGTCACTCATATTATTATTATATTATTTTTACTATTCTGTGAAGCTCGCCCGGCCAGCTACCAACCGCTTGCGCGTTTTGGACCTTACATACCTATACTATAAATAATAACTATTCCAGACTACCTCTGTGGTGCTTCTAGTGCTGCTAGTTCTTTTTAATCAATTTAAAAAAAAGGACGAGGTTCTCAATTTGTCTGTATTTGTTTTTATGTGGGGTACTTCATTAATTTTTACTGGGTTACACATTTGGATGATTTTTTTTTCTGTTCGAATGCTAATGCTTGTGCTGACGTCTGACCATTTTGAGCCATCCCTAGTAATGAGAATTTACTTATTGCATACGACTTCAGAATTGGAATATTTATTACGGCGTATTTAATTGAAGTCGTATTTTTTTGTCTATTGACGAAGCGATAATCGTTGTTTAAGTATTAATTTAGTTTAGTTGTGTAATTATCGAGAATTATTCGTTATAGGTCTGCTGGCTGGGTCGCTGTTGGCTATTTCGATGGTGGTACGGACAAATGAATTGACCGTCGGCGACTATGTGCTGTTCGCTTCATATATTGTACAACTATACGTGCCGCTCAACTGGTTCGGTACCTACTACAGGTAATTGCTTTTTTTATCAAGTAATTAATAGCCTGTAATATTTTAAGATTCAATTACACAGAATGTCATGTTCAATACTAAGTTCGCCGCTGCTTAGATTATGACGAAATAACCAAGGAGTGAAGCGAAGCGCTGAAGCGCTGAAGCTGAAGTGAACTGAAGCGCTCCTAGCCCGGCGGCTCGCGTCGATCTTAAGCGATCGACAGAGTTAAGTAATAATCGATGGGTGACCGCTAGTGGCAAAAATTTCCTGAGCGTTTCAACTTAGGTTTATTCTGATGTTGGTTGCAGAGCGATCCAAAAGAACTTTGTCGACATGGAGAACATGTTCGACCTGATGCGGGTGGACTCGGACGTGCGGGACGCGGCGGGCGCGCCCGAGCTGCTGGTGCGGCGCGGCGGGGTCGAGTTCAAGCACGTGTCGTTCGGCTACGGGCCTGAGCGGCTCGTGCTCAACAATGTTAGCTTCAGAGTCGCGCCCGGCTCCACCGTGGCTTTGGTGAGTTATCTGATAAAATTAAAAGTAAAAAAAACTTTTTAAAAACAAGCTTCTAATTAAATGCCCTAAAAAGAATAAAATAAAGTTTTCTATAAAACTTATTCTATCAACATAATTATAACGTCATTACACAATTTATATGATATAAAATCTTGTAGCGAGACTTGTGGACTTGTGGATTTAGAGTGACGTCACACAGCTAACCATGCATTGTCATCCAAACTAAATGTGTATACAAAATTTTAGCTCAATCGGTTGAAGATATCTGCTTCAAAATTGAGTTGCAAGATTCCACCCGAACAAACAAACATACATACATAAACTGGAAGTTAAATAAAAGCTTTTAAAACATATTTTTTTACATAAGGTAATGTTTGACCGTAAATACACTTTTAATCAGCTGATCTGATGGTCAGTGGTGATGTGGTCTGTAGTAAAGCGTATGAACTTAGTAAAAGACTATACATTCACTCTTGAGTTAAAAATATCGACGAAATTCAGCGCTGTCTCAGATACCTTGTTCCAGTCCTTTGTGTAATCATGATAAATCCCTACAGTACTTGTTCCCTTTGAATCCCTACAGTACTTGTTCCCTTTGAATCCCTACATTACTTGATCCTTTTCTGCTAGTTAAAATATCATAAATGACTGTTGGTTGCATTTAAAATAATCACAACTACACTTAGACAATTTAAAACATAGGTTTTAAGTTTCGTTAAAAAAATCTTTCAGTGTTTAAAAAATGTATTGCGCGTTGAGATTTTGAACGGTGTATCCGATATCTTTGATGTTCGTCGATCCTTTATGTATGGTTGAACTCAGTTTGTTTATGTTCGAAACTTATACGAGTATATGCCAAGCGTTGTAGAAAACTTCGAAAGCGTGATTCATATCACTACATAGTATAAAACAAAGTCGCTTTCTCTGTCCCTTTATCCCTATGTATGCTTAAATCTTTAAAACTACTCAACGGCTTTTGATGCGGTTTTTTTTAATAAATGAGTGATTGAAGAGGAAGGTTGATTATGTATAATACGTTCACAGTTTTTCTGTAGTGAATTTAGTATACGGGTGCAAAGCCGGAACGGGACGCTAGTTAGTAAAATAAATAAATAACTGAGTGAAATTGAGTCATTTATAATCAAAAACAAAATTAAATTTTGAGTAGATTACTCCATCGTTATCATTGTGCGTGTACGTGTCAGGTGGGTCCGAGCGGTGCGGGCAAGTCGACGGTGATGCGGCTGTTGTTCCGGTTCTACGACGTGAACGAGGGCGCCGTGCTGGTGGACGGGCAGGACGTGCGCACCGTGACGCAGGCCTCGCTGCGCGCCAACATCGGCGTCGTGCCGCAGGACACCGTGCTCTTCAACAACACCGTCAGGTGACCCGCGGACATTTTTACCCACGGTGCTATAACGTGGGCTCCTTATCAAATCCTTATCAAACAAATTATATAGATGTTATAAAAGGTCAGGTGAGAAAGTCCTAAATCGGTGAGTATGTATGAAAAGATTGATGAAAGTTGATGAAGCGAGAGAAGTATGTCGAAATCCTAGGAAATGGAAGGAAGCGGTCTCTGCCTACCCCAAAGGAAAAAGGTGTGATTGTATGTATGTATAAAAAATAGAGGACCAATACATTCAACCATGTGTGGTATGCAATAGTGTCAATCATACAAAACTATTAAATTATTAGTTTAATTATTTAATTAATTATAATTATATAAGATGTATCCATAGGACAACAAATACATTTATTCTGTATTGTTTTGTAGGTACAACATTCAATATGGTCGTTTGAACGCGCCCTCCGCTGATATAATCTCAGCGGCGAAGAACGCCGACATCCACGACAGAATTCTAACCTTTCCGGATGCTTACGACACTCAGGTACTTATTTATTCGATCAATTTCTAGTACCAATGTGAAGTCATTTATTTATATATGTGTGTATGTAATTTCTTTATGAAATAGCGCACTCATTCACTATCGTACTATACGGGCAAAAGTATTGTAATTAATATTAAGTTCTGTAGTTACATATCATATAATTTATTAGCTTTAAACACTAATGATAATTAGTGTTCATTGTATTCACTTTGTGTGGTAGGTGGGTGAGAGGGGTCTCCGGCTCAGTGGCGGTGAGAAACAAAGGATAGCGATAGCGAGGACACTGCTCAAGGATCCAGCGATTGTCCTCCTCGACGAGGCTACGTCTGCTCTCGATACAAACACCGAGAGGAATATACAGGTATTTAATATTATAACATCATTCAAGTACCACTTAAAATTCAGATCTTATTTTTTTTTAAATAGCGCAAATGTCTCTCTAGGGTGCCATTAACAATTGGGATAAATTATATTTTCTCGCTTTTGTTCTAAATGAAGATAGTGTATTTGTAGTAGTAGTGTAGTGTAGTGTAGTAGATTTGTTTCAAATAAAAATGAGTATAATTGAACTATGTTTCTTAATTTAAATTCGAATGTGTAGAATGTTTCCTATAAATGATCTTGTAATTTTAATGGAAGTATAGGTTCCTTCAAATTCGATCTTCTATTGAACGATTTGCCACAATTCTTATGTGATAATGGCCGTGTCGGTCCCAGTCGTCATTGATAGAGGTCATGGAGCCATGTCGGAGGCATTTGGGTGTCATAAAAAATCTAACATTATGGTCGGCCATTATGTCCTCCACCAATCCGCACTGCAGCAGCGTGGTGAAGTAGGCTTCGTAACTTTCAAGGGTACAATTATACACCAGTGGCCTGTACTGAGCCATTAATGGCTTGGAGGCAATGGCCGTAATGAAATGGTGTATTTTAAGGCACAGAAACGCTTGTAAATTTAAGTTAGCTATAATATTGTAATGAATTTCAGGCGGCGCTCGCGCGCGTGTGCGCCAATCGCACAACAATTATCATCGCGCACCGACTGTCGACTATCGTGCACGCGGACGAAATCCTAGTTCTTAAGGAGGGAGAAATTATTGAGAGAGGAAAGTGAGTATTTGATAAATACCTTGTTCCAGTATTTACGTAACGAACCGATGAGTGACATGATGGTAAATGATTAGAACATCTCCCATATACGAGCAACACCAAAGGCATCATTCGGCAGTAAAGTCGGCAGGAAAGAAACAAAAGATTAGGTTATCGGCTTTTCAATTCAAGGAGATCGCGTCATTGTGTAAATCATTATAGTTTTTTTTAAACACTGTACGTTCGTACTTCTTCACACTAAACAGGTCTAGTGTTTCAAGCTTGGTCTAGCTTCTAGGTTTAAAATTTGCGTTCGTTCTCAGTCTGTAACCATTACCGTTTTATGTGTAGATACGATTTATGGAAATTCAAATTCGAAATCATTTATTCAAGTAGGTGGTTAAATTTCAATACACTTATGCACGTCGTTTTTTCGATTCTACCACCGTTTCTGAAAGGTGCTTTTACATCGTTACATATATACATTTAAATAAATAAGAATGTCGTTTCAGTCATGAGACGCTACTGGCGCAAGGCGGGTTCTACGCGTCGATGTGGCAGCAGCAGCTGGAGACGCGCAACTCGCACGACAACAACAACGACGACACCGCCGACGGCAACAACCATCGGCCGAGCGACGGCGTCGGCGCGCTCGGACACGGACATGGACACGGGTTCGGAATTTAAAGTTTGAATTGTGAATAGAAGTTGTATGATGTCCATTTTTTTTCCAGAAAAATAAAAAAAAGTTTTTTATTTAAAAAAGTTTTTTTTTGTTTTTTTTTTTTTATTATAAATTAATGCTTAACTACAGTACCATAGGGTAGTAAGCGGTGATGTAGTCTTGGGTGGTAAAGCGCATTAACTTAGCAGAAGTCTATTCGCTCTTGACTTGAAGACATTAATATTATAATCAAACGGGAATACCGACGCGCGATATTAGTACCCCCACAGAATGCACATTCTGCGGCAAGTCCGTTTCTAATCATTGCTAACGATGAAATTATTGTACAAGATATCGACTTCCAATTAATAAATTGACTGTAGAACATCTGTACTTAAACATATAAGATAAAAGTCATTTAATAAAAAAAAAAATATTTAAATGTTTTGTAAAAAAATGGACATTGTACAATTTAGGGAATTACAGTGGAGGTGCTAAATGACAGTGTCATATCGTGAATCAATAAATTGTCTCAAACCGGTGTTCGTCGGGTGCAATTAGAGTAAAGGACACGACTGATTGTTTGTAAGCAGCTTTGTACCGTGTGGTAATACTTGTACATACATATACATGCATGTATAGATACATAGATACAATCGAATATATTCAATAGTTTACGTAAGTTGACAATGTGATTATGTTACTGTACCTTGTAGTATTATTGTCTTGGGAAATTCAGTGTTTGATTCTGATGTTATTAAAGTTGATTTTGTCATTATTTATTTTTGTTACATTGCATGCCATGAATTGGAACGTAATAAAAATACATTGTTAAAATATACAGTTTATTATTTATTATAAAGCAATACCTCTTATAAAAAATAACGATATGAACTTATAAAATCTTGAATAATGGATTTATTTGCGTTTCTTAATCTGTAAAAGGGTTGATGAATATTAGGATAAAGACCACTCATTCAGTGCCATGTACATCACATTCACATTTTTTAACATGTTTATTATAAGAAAGCTATATTTTACTTTTTTAAATTAAGAAGTTATTATTAATCATTTTTACTTTCATGCTGTTTAATCTCAATTGACGTAAACATGAAACGACGTCTTATATGCAACTACAAATTTTATTTTGGCATAACATTGCGATTATAGTCTTATCGTAGTGTGACGTTATTACTACTATAAATGTCGATAAAATTTAAATGGGCCCACATGATAAGCGAATAAAAAAGATCATCTAAATAGGTAGAATTTTTTATACCCAATAAAAAGTTATTAATTAGTACACATATACGTATAGGTATCAAATTATATAGAGAATACGTACTTCACTCGATGACTTCACTGGCATATTTCCTTGTAATCGCAAACCACTCGAAGAGATTTTTTTAGCTGCATTTAAAACATTAATAATTTATGTTAAATACTTGGATACGAGTGTACTAAAATGTAACAATATAGCAATATAACAATTATAGTTGGTGATTATGTATGTTCATTGGTCCGCGATTTTGAAATATATTCTCTTGAATATTTACAATAATTTGTGTAGTTGGAAAAAAAATATTTTCCTTTCATATGATCTCCATCATTTTATCTTTAGACAGTCGGACATTAAATTTGTATTTTTCGCATTCGTTTTTTATTAAGATTAGAATACCAGGGATTGCACGAATCGGCAAAAAATCTTTAATTTCAATAGACTTGTTACCGCTGAGTCACACTCATGTACATACCTGGTTAGGATCAGGTATACCTATTAGATTTATTTAGAAATGATGATAATCAAGGAAACAAAGACTTTTAGTGTTGGTCAAGTATAACATTAGTCCTAAACAGCTAGTGCTACATACATACAACTGTGACCCAGAATGAATGTAGTTTTGGGCCAATGAAATTTGTATCGGTGCGTCTCCGTGACGATATTTTTTCATATACTTACTAAAAGTAGACGACGGCGGCAAAACAGTTAGTATTTTAGTAGTGTTCTTATTTTCTTGATAATATTTTTGATTTTTCAATTGATATTCCGACACTGACAGGCATGGCCGCGTCCTCGCGAATTCCACACTGCGTATGGAACTTTCTCCCTTATTTTGCATTTGATCCATGGTCTTCACGTAGTCGGATGATATTTTCCGTGCGACCTTCTTGCCATGTTGAAAACTAAGCGCATGTTCATACGAATGTTCAGATTGTACATGACGTAAATATTTCTCTCTGTTGCTGTCGTCGCTTCTAATGCGGGAATTTGGCGAATTAGTGAGCATCATGGGTTTTGGTTGTACCTCGGAAAGTGGTCTAAAAAATAAACTAAATTTAAACTTCTGGTCGTCTGAAAATGATACCTTCAGAATGTTAATAAACTTTCTTTTATATGACTTCAGGTCATGACATGTTTTTACCGCCTCCCCATTATTAAGTTCTATCCATTAATGCACCTCGAAGTACTAGAGCATAATGGCCAAAAGAAGTCCATTCGGAAAATACATTCTAGAATCTCACACTACGGTGCTTCTTGATAACGCATTTATTTAACAGAACACTTATCAAAACGTAAAGATTAAAATAAAATAACTAACTTATAGTCTCTCAGAGTAGGTCCAGTAGGTCCATAGCTGTCTTCTTCATGTGTGACATCAAAATCATCGTACAAACGAGAGAGTGCCGATTGTCTGGGTATATCTGTGTCCGATACTTTCAACATGGGTTTTATGAAGCCTGTCTGTCGCCTATTTGGTTTCGTGCCAGTCTGGGTAGCTATTGCAGATGGTGCTATACGAACTTTCCTGTAACATCGAACTATGTTAGTAGCCGACAAACAAACAGGCGAGCACGTAATAGTAAGTAATCAGCGCCGTATGTGGACCTTAGCAATAAAAAGTTTGATTGATGCGTCGGCTAAAAGAGAAAGAAGGTAGAAATGTCTCTCAAGCCCCAGAAGGAATACGACGAGTCGTTTGGCGTCTAACTCGAGCAAGAGAGTGGTAACTATCCACTCGAGCATCACAGATAATCAATAATAATATTATTCTGCTAGTACAAAGCAACGCATTAGTATCATGGCATAATTGAGGTTTCACCATTCCGATACTGGCCCTTACTGACGCGGGGAAACCGAGCAGAAACAGCATGATTTGCGTACCTAATTTGTGTATAGTAAGTTATTTGGGATAAGATATTTACATGCTGTAACGCTTTTGATTTCAACAATTAAATAGTTTCCTTTTAAATACTAATATTCGCCCGATTTAACTTAGTAAATAACAACGAAATACTTAAAATATTTTATCGCTCATTCTATGAGCATATTAGTAGAGGCAAAAATCTTCTATGGTGTGGGATTGTGTCCAGCGATCTCCAATAGACAGGATCTAGCGTTGTCTCGTTTTTTTTCAGCAATTTAGAAAAAATCCTTTACGCCTTAAATAAGTATATTGTTGCTATAATAATAATAAAAAATAACGCTATATACTCGTAGCCTTAGGATTCCCTCTGTGTACGTGCCATACACCACACACAAAGACAAGAACACATACATCCAGACAAAGATACAGGCATACATCCAGATACAGAGAGCAGGATTTTAAAGTAATCATTCAAATTTTTGCCTCGCTGGGGATCGAACCCGGGATCTCTTGAACCGGCATGGGGCCATTGCGCCATACGGATCTTCTGTTAAGAAGAACTGGTAAGAAAATAAACAATGAATATGTTGAAATACATATTGAACAAGAGACGTCATTGCTGTTTGTTGGGAGTTGATTTGATTACATTGTGATTATTGATATAAATTGTCCTTAAAGAGATCAAAATCGCATTTTTTAAGGTCTGTTGGAGACTACCGTTTTCCCTTGTCTGTTGGAAACTACCGTTTTCCCTTAAAATTAGTATGTATTTTTGTTAGTACAACCACCATCTTAGACTTTTCCGCCAATTACCATCAGGTGGGGTTGACGTCAAACATTGATTTATTTTAAATAAAAAGAATTTCAATTATTCATTACCAGTGGTATTACCTAACTGTTGTTGCGGATTCTTCTTCATCGCCTATAGAATTTGTACTATTACTTTTCATCGAACTGATACGTTCCAAGTCCTCAGGTCTTAGGTAACCTGTTTGTCGTCTTTTAATTTTGTGATGATCTTTTTTCTCTGCGGCGGGTATAGCTATTGAAACTTTTCTAAAATTAAGAAAAAATAATAAAAAAAAAAAACAAAAAATATTGAAAATTGATCTAAGGCTAATTTAAAATAGATGATGCTTACTTGTCTGTGTTTTCGTGTGATTTCGATTCCGCCGACGTCGCTATTCTGTAAATTAAAGAATAAGTAATATAGATTTATCATTGAGATTGTATTGTATTGTCATTGGATGTAGGTAGTATTTACCGGAGTCTTCTTAACTCTTCGTCGCTTATAAGTTCCGACCTAAAATGAATAAAAACGAGATTCTTATTTAAGTAGTTTTGTCTAGAAAACTTCATAGAACAAAATTTTATAGTTTTACCTTTTGGCGTCCTCGAAAATATTGACTTTTCCAAAACCTCTTGCTATACTCCGAACAACACTCCCGGCGAAGCTCACTCGATCAACGTGAAGCCTGTTACAAACATTACTTTTTATATTTAGCCTATATTGTACGTTGTAAGGTTGGACTGATGCAAGTGACACTTTTTTCTAAATAAGTATGTTTGTATGTAGTTCGTAAATATAATGTTTTGTTCCTGAAGAATGGTAGAATTATTGTTTTATCTTGTGGGTAGTTATAGGTATTTTGTATACATATTTTGGTAAACTAAAATCGGTTTTACATCGAGGTGTGTCACTTGGATCAGTTTGATTTCGCTTTTTTGGGTTGTACGCCTAAAAGTCAGGTATTATTCGGTTGTGGGTGTATTGATAATTTTTTTGTGACCTGGAAGATGGAAGCTTAAAGTCATCGTAAGGTTTCTAGTCGAGCCTTGAAAGACTTAACTAAACGGTCCTTATTTAGAGGATTTCCTTGGGACCTATCTATGCTAAATTGCGCATTAGAGTAATTCACTAAAGATCTTATTGAACAAAATATATATTAAAAAGGAACCTCTACATGCCAGAAGTATTTTGTTGGCCTAAAAATTCTCGGCGCTCTTATTAATTTCTGTAGTAACAAAAGTTGCAGCTATACCTAAACCAAATTTTATCCAAAACGCTGAAAGATTAGCATATCCGTGGGGACTTCCCAGTTAGGTACTTAATAGTAATTGAAACCATGAAGCATTTTTCTAGTGCTATGGCTAAAAATATATGAAATTTGAAAATTTTATACTTACTATTTTGTGAATAGATTATATCTAAGTACTATTGATAAACAATTGCAACAAAATGTTATAAAACGCATAACAGAGGTTAGATTGCTATACTTATTAAAATTACGTATGTTGCTTATCATTTTATAGACAAAACCATAAGAAGTAGAAACACTAGAATTTCCCTTACTTTAAATATTTCTTAATTTCCATTTCGTCGTCTGAATCCAGAGATGAAGCTGAGAAAAATGGCAAAACAATTAGTTAATTTGAAAAAAACTCCTATGTGAAACTACCGTCATGTCGCGGTTAAAATATCGCACCTCTAGAATTACAATGACGCAAATGCAAAAATCGTGAAAATGACCTTAATAACTTAAACACCTTAAAAAATAACGAACTATCGAATGCAAAATTGACTCTTGTTTATTTATCGTAAATTCCGCTAGATGGAACTAGTGTCAATGTCCATTTGAGCAGAGACTTGAATGCAACAACGCCTGATTGGCCAGTTGATCGCGGGTAGCGGGACGAGTTAGTTGCTTCAATCGGCTACAACGACGCAAAGGTAATTACGCCGTTTTTATAATATTAGTTTAAAAAGAACATTGACTCAACTGTAACTTGCGTCATTTTTTAAAGGATTTTTTCAAACTTTTATAGGAACAATGACGCATATTACACTCAAGTCTTTGGTCTTCTTGATTAAGTAGTATTTTAATGTTTATTTCAGTTTTTAGGTCAAACCATAATCGAGTCTCGAGGGGCAAAATTAGTAAGAATGGCTCAAAATAATAGTAATATTGAGGAAATAAGCTCAATTAATACTCCAGTATTTGAAAATTTAGATTTTAACATTCAGGAAGTCACAGAATCTCAAAATAAATGTGGTATTGAGAAAGAGGGTTCATTAGCTGTATCTGAAAATTCGAAATTAAAAGCTCAGGAGGTTACAAATTCACCATATAAATCTGATTCCGAAAACGGAGGTGATTTTTCTGCCTCGGATTCTGATGAATATAACCCGCAAAATAATAAGAGTGACAGTAGCAGTAGCGATGATAGCAGTTCAACTTCTTCTTCGTCTTCGTCTTCGAGTTCGGAAGATGAACAAGAAAATCCTGCTGGAGAATTGGTTTCATTTTCATCCCACGACCCATCTGAAGAAAATCAGCAACCCAAACCAAATAACTCAAAGAAACGTCCCAGAAATCCAAGTAACTGGAAAAGAAATCTTGCAAAACGTCTTAAAAATACAGGAAAAGAATATATATCTAGAACAGGTAAATACGTGAAAGAAAAGACAATGGGACCCACATGCTCTTTTAAATGCAGACTTTCATGTACTAATAAATTTTCTGTAGAAGAGAGACAGACGATTTTTGATAGTTATTGGGAATTGGGCAATCTACAGCGGCAAAGAGATTTTCTGTCTTCTTGTGTTAAACCACTAAAAGTAGCATATCGCCGTATAAAGGTCATCAGCTCGAACACACGACCTGCAAAACTTAGAACCCCGAATACTGCTTATTATTTTTTTCTTAATGGCGTAGAAAAAAGGGTATGCAAAACATTTCTTCTAAATACCTTAAGCATTGCCGAAAGAACACTTCGCACCGTGATACAGGCCAAAAATAATGACTTGGGTACTGCACCCCAAGATAAACGAGGGCACCACAGCAACCATTCTAATTTGCCTGAAGAAATAAAACAATCGATAATAGAGCATATTAAATCAATACCTAAAATTGAAAGCCATTATTTGAGGGCAAGTACCAGCAGAGAATACGTTGATGGTGGTTTAACAGTTTCAGAAATGCATCGAAATTATGAGAACTTAAGAAGGACAAGTAACTTACCGGCCGCACCATATAATACCTATCTTTACATTTTCAACACTCAGTTTAATATTGGTTTTTTTAGCCCCAAAAAAGATCAATGCGACACCTGTGTTGGTTATCAAAATGCACCTATTGAGATAAAACCGACCCTTGAAGCCGATTATAAATTACACTTAGAAGAGAAGTGTTTAAGCCGCCTTGAAAAACAAAGAGATCTAGACAATGATAATTTAGTGGTTGCTACTTACGACTTGCAAGCGGTTTTACCTTGCCCTGTTGGAGACTCCTCTGCGTTCTTTTACAAAACTCGGCTCAATTGTTATAACTTCACAGTAAGTTTACACGAGTTATTTTTAACATACCTACCTACTTTTTTGATTTTTAATTCTTTTCAGGTTATTTACCGGAACTTCATTGTGTTTTTAGGTCACTACTGGAAGAAACGAACGCACTATATGTTACTTTTGGCATGAGGGTTTAGGTAACAGAGATGCGATTGAGATTGGATCCTGCGTTTACAAATACTTGGAAGAATTGGCTTCAGAAACTCCTAATTGTCACATTGTGTTTTACTCTGACAACTGCTGTGGCCAGCAGAAAAACAAGTAAATATTTGCATAAGATTTTTTTTATGGTTTATGTACTAATGCAGGCTGCTTTATGCAAATTCTAATTTCCTGATTTCGTTTTCAGGTTTATTTTGAGCATGTTTTATTTTGCTGTGACTAAGTTAGCCCTAAACTCCATAACGCACAAAGTTCTTATCCGCGGTCACACACAAAATGAAGGAGATACAGCCCACTCTATAATAGAAAAATGCATTAAAAGAGAAAGGAAATCTGGCCCTATTTTTGTTCCAGATCAATATGTCAATGTCCTTAGAAAGGCTAAAAAGTCTGGAAATTCGTTTGTAGTAAGCGAAATGAACTATGATAGCTTTCTTGACATTAAAGCATTGGCAGAACAGTTAAATATAAATGTATCGAAGAACACTAACGGAGAACAAATCAAACTGAGTGAGTTAAAGGTGATCCGTTTTACAAAAAATAAAAATACATTTGAATACAAAGTATCCTATAAGACTGACCACATGCTGCAAGCTAATATCATAGAACATAGAAATTTACGCACAGCTCGGCCAATTAAACCGATAAATGAAATACATCTTTTGCCAGCTTATAATTCTAAAATTCCAATATCAGAACGTAAAAAACAAGATATTTTACAGTTAATTGAAAAAAATATTGTTCCTCATTACTATAGAGAATATTACAGAAATCTGTAAGAAATTCAGTTAAGTTTTTGAAATGTTTTTAAATTACGTTGATTTTTTCAAGTTTTCTAAAATAAATTGTTTTTATACCTACTTTATTTTTATAATAACTTACATGTGTGATTAAGTACAATTTAACATTCACTATTTATCTAAGTTCATTTTAAAGCAAAAACATAAAGTCTGATAAATTATAAGTATGATTAGTAGATTACTATTTTGTGATATTGTAGAACGTAGGTAATGTGCCATAAATATAAGTGTTATGACAATTATATATGATTACAGATATTGATACTTGTTAATGTTTAATTATTTTCAGCAAATTTTAAGACTGATTTGTTAATAAACAATGTACCGCCTAAATCCAGCCTACCTGACTAAATTTATTTATACGTTCAAGTTACTAAGAAGGGCATTAAAATTGTTAAATATTAGCAAATACGTAAAATTGGTTACTAAAAGTTTTTCTTTCATTCAAATTGAAATAAATAATGCGATTTTTCTATGTTTTGTGTTTTATTCGCAGTTGAACCTTTTTCAAAATAGATTCGATAGGTATTTATAATTTATTGCTATGTTTAATGCACACGACTCTTTTTCATTGAAACTATTCCTTTTTTAGTATTTAATGTAGATAATGTATATATATTTATTTATTTATTTAACTTTTATTGTGCCATTACGTCATTGTTCCTCTATTTTTATTATTATTTTGTTTTTCTTTGAAAGTA
>DWJN01001895.1:0-16580 GCA_018248895.1 Carystus phorcus | reverse complement strand
TTTGGTACCTCGCGCGTAAAGAGCAAGAAGACAACGATACATACAGTTATATCTCGGATTATGTATGGAATATAATACGTCATACAACTGGTTTATCGTGTCTAAAATATACGTTATATTATTCCAGTCGTACCGTATTCAATACTTAATATATGTTAACGTAATGGAAATACCATATTTTTACGAAATTAAATTTGAATAAATATTTAAAGGTTTTTTTCAACAAATGAAAAAGCCCCAGTTGTCTCATTTTGTATACAGGTACGCCTTTTACGTCATAGCTTATATATAAATATACAATTGATCGAAAACAATAATTATAAATATGCATTAGGCGATGTGTGTCGGTACATCTAAGTACTATACTTTTAACAATATAATTGAAGTATCGGCCCCTATAAAACACTAATTACTTTTTCTCACTTCCGCACTATATACGAGTATCACTATCTAATTTTCCCGCGCTTCGTCACAGACTAAATTAATCCTACATCTGTACAGATAACCACATTCCCAGAGATATGTTCAACTTTTTATTAAAGTGTGTATAGGAGACGACAGAATAATCTACACATTCACTAAAATGTCTATTTACAATTTAAATCAATTTCGTCACTAGGTCTACCAATGACGACATAATAATC
The DNA here is from genome assembly GCA_018248895.1 of Carystus phorcus. Lineage (NCBI taxonomy): Eukaryota > Metazoa > Arthropoda > Insecta > Lepidoptera > Hesperiidae > Carystus > Carystus phorcus. Next base: position 15,936 of record DWJN01001895.1, on the reverse strand, counting down.
CCGCACTTTTATTATCTTATTCATTCAAATATCGGGGTATAGTAATTTAAGTATCGATACGTTTTAAAGTCGAAGAAAAGTAAGTTCGTATATCGACTGACATTTAGAGTAGGATATCATGTATCTCACTTGTAAACAAAATTCTTACTGGTCTGCTTGTTTTAAAAGAAATGTTCGATTTGAAATACAACTTGGATTTTTTTTTAATATTTAAGTGAATTTGCGCACGCATTTTGTTCAACAATTTCTATCACTCGAATCATTTGTTATTTATCGAGATGATTACAATTATTTTTCATTAATGATGTACGATTTGTTGTAATATTTAAAAAACGATTTTTACGTTTACAAAAAGACTGCAAATACAAAATGAGACGGATATGTCAACATGTACATATGTAACTAATACTATTTCCGTGTATATATTTCTCGGTACGATATCATTTCTTGAAACACATTAAAATATTCAAACTATACAACCACGGCGTATAATTTAATATAACTGTAGTTCCGGATATAACTATTAACATATATTATGTGACGCAGCTATTACTAGTACAATTAATTAACTCAGACAAGTATTGTGGGTATGAAGGAACCTCTAACATTACGACAATGTTCTAAAATCTATACATATAATAAAACTAACAGATCACTGTCTGTACATGGCAAATATATTTAAAAATTCATATTGGGGGCATTTATAAGCACAAGAGAACCTAAAACAATGCTTTTTAATTTTCTTTAGGTTTATGTTTGTAGTTTTTGCACGCTAATCTCAGAAATGGCTTATCCGATTTGAATGCTGCATTTAGTGTTTTTTTTCATTTCACACGGTTAAGGAACAAAGAAGTTATGTCAATCATAAATTAACTTGTTAGGCGAAACGAAGTTAATCGGGTCACCTAGCTATAAATAATAATTAACATTTCTTTCCTGTGTTATATGATACGTTTGATACTTTCAAGGACTTCAAATATAAAGCTCACTCACATTTGCTTTGCATGGTGTAATGTTACATCCGACGGCTGTTCGAAGCGTCCTGGGTTCGATTCCCAGCGGCGCATACATTTGAGTAACGAGTTTAAATTTCGGTTCTCAGTTTGGCTGTGTCTGTCATCTTTGTGTGTTATCCATGGCACCCATGTCAGGGAATCTTAATATGGGCTGTGAGTGTGTTACGTTATTTATAGATCAGCCCTCGCTTTTCTTCGGTTATGTTACTTCGTGTAAATAGAGGCTAACTTTATATTTCTCATCAATATCCATTCATTCTTGCACCACGCGTGTCGCGACTGTATGAGATTGCTTAAATTTATTTATCGTGTGAGTTTCATTTCACAATAACTCCTAAGATATTCATTTTAATTATATAGTGTAAAGGATAATTATAATGTAGATAAAATGCTTAACGTAACTAACTTATTTTATTTACTAAGGATAATGTAGTAAGTGCTTAAACAGCTTTTCAATCAAAATTAAACATTATGCATGAAAATGGTTATGTAAGTTATCGTTAAGCAGCAGAGATATGCCATCGCGGACTTTATTGTACATCTATGAAACAGGAATATTTTCACTATACATTGTTTTTTTTACAGTTTTCGATGAAAGCTTCCAAACGGCTTGATTTTATACCACATCTTCAATAACAATTGTGATATTTCATCCACTTTACACAAAAGTACTGAATTATACACACAAACATTAATCTGGAATCACTTTCTTTTAAAAAAAACCGTATGATAATCTGTGTGATAGTGTTTGAGTTTATCGCGTTCAGACAAACAGACATACAGACAGACGCGGCGTAGGGAGCTTACCTTATAATATGCAAGAGTTATTTATTTGACGAGTATTTAAAGTAAAGAATAAAGATAACTCAATAACCTATAATATGACAGAAGCCCAAAGTTACTTACACAATATCCAATGTTTAAGGCGGAGACCGATACAAAACAAGTATCTCGTCACGAGGCAGAAATAACAAACATGCGTTACGATAAAGACGCAAAAATAACGGCCCCATCACCTTTCACCACTTGTATTCTAAATTAGTGAACATCTTGTCGAGTACTAAATTCTATGGTCGATGTTAAATCGTTTCAAGAAATGATAAATGAAATAATTTTATTTATTGAGTAATTTGACTATCAACATTTTTTTTTGTCATAGGTGACCCAGCTAACTTCGTGTCGCCTAACAGTCTGAATGATAGACATCACTTCTTTATATGTTTACCGATTTAAATGAAATCACTAATTAATGTTAAGTAAAGCCCATCACAATATAGTCCTAAAAACGGCATTTAAATCGGATAAGCCGTTTCCAAGATTCCAAGAGCAAAGGAAAGTGTTTCAAATTGTGAATTTATGTTTGTCCACAAAGTTCAATGATGTTTATGGTTGAATTTTGAGCCCTGGCAGAACACTCGTTAAAAGACAGGTACCTACTATAAATTTAGATACAATACAATTTGTATTCGCATCATGCACTTAGTTGGTGTTCCTTAAATAAATAACTATAAAAGTACTGAACAATGTCTTTACTGTTTTATTCTTTAAAGAGGCTAATTATACAATATTTTTACCGAAAAAGGAAACCGTCATAAAAATACAATCGAATTGATACCTCTTCCTTTTTTGAACATTCTTACTCTTTGTACATCCTTATAGCTTACTAAAAGGAAAATTCAGACAGAAGCATCTAGAAAGATTATTCACAGTATATGCCTGCCTTCTACCTTCAACCTATTAATGGCTTACTACTGAGCACGGATCTCTCCTCATCACTGAGGAGGTCTAGAGCATACTCCACCACGCTGCTCCAGTGCTGATTGGTGGAGTTTATAACAGTATATAACGTTTATGTATTTGATAAATACGGCATTTGGTTGCTACAACAAACCTCTTTCCGGGCAGTTACAGTATCTAATCGCGTATCACCTAAATCAATCATCAATAAAACAACCTTCATAAATATTAATACATATTATCAAACTGCAACATTGTAAGCACAGATACGGAAGATAGGATCGTTATTTTACGATAAATGCGTCGGTAGTGTACCTACGTGTGGTTGCGAAGGTAGGTAAAATACCTATTTGATAATAAGATAAGGTTTAATTGGGGCAAACTGTTATGTGATGAAAAGCATGGATGTGAGTTTGTTTTAAAATATATGTTTTGCCCTCGGACATACACCCATCCAAGCGTCTATGTCACGCTATACTTAAGGCCATCTGAAAACAATTTTCAATCAACTTAAAAAAGAATACCTAGTTCCACCATCTTCATTTTTCCACCGAATATCCCGACGCACGGCGAGTATCCATCCTTACGTCGTTGGATGGACGGACGTAGGAGTCTTCAAGAGGAGAGTGAATAGGCTTTTACTAAGTTAGTGCATTCACCATCTTGGACATCTTCACCACTTATCATAACTATGTGGACGTCAATCATAAACTTACAAAAAAAACCATCGCCCGTCAGGTTATAAAATAATGTCTGACACACGATTATTTATGTAACAGAAAAATATTCTCGGGTAAATTTAATTTGATAGATCGAACAGAAATACATTAACCCTGGGTTATACCTTTAGACGCCCTTGTTATTGCTTATCTATAGTAATAATTATAAAAGTTGTGACAGCTTCCTTATCGAGTGACAGTTGGGGATTTGTTGTTCATTGCATCGAGACCTTTGACACTTGGACGAACCACGATGCAGATAGTTGGAGGAAAACTGCATCTTTAGGTAAAATGCTTTTACTCGATCTATTAATATATTTTCCGTCTAATTAAGATAACAATAATAAATAATGCAACACGCTTATCCTACATTAGAATTCCTTGTCGTGGGTGTCATGGACACATACAGACAGGAAACAGAAATTTAAATTCGTCATTTTAAATCTCAACTGAATTGAACCAGGGACCAGGGACTGAATAGCCTTAATATGTACCTTTAAATAAAGGTTTCGGCCATATATTTTTATTTTAATGGTCCTTATCGAAATATTTCGACATTAAACACTACGTGAAATTCTGAACGATTTTATATTATTGTTTTTACACTATTACGTCAGTTACTTATCATTTGATTTAATTGACCCCGAGTGACGTACGATATTGTTGCATTTAGTTCCACGTAGCATTATATTATCATCGAGCTAAGGACTTATAAATATGTAATTTATTTTTACAAGAAACGCATTTCCCTCTGTTATTGTCCCTTGTTTTCTAGTAAAGAAGGAACCTTTACCGCCCTATTACAAAATAAGGCCTAAACCACGATTATCAAGTATAGGCTTATCTTTCATAGTTTAAGCCAAGGTTTATTTTACGTGGTCTAATAGAAGTTTAAACCGGTACATTGCTAGTCCACGTTTTGTAATAAGACCGTTATAGTTTCACCGCAACCGCATAGGCGCATGTTTAACCAATCGTCAAATTATTTCATAGACTGTAGGTTCTAGATATAGTATATTAAAAAAAAAATTGGTACCTAACCAAAAATGTGCTCAAAGATATATGTATATATATACTGCTTTTTATCGCTTGATTAAAGATATATTAACAGCAAGATGTCCACGGACGCGTTTATCAATGTGAAGTATGAACTTCACGTATATTACGTAGCGAAGTTGGGCATTTTCCAACCAAATTCCATTCCACGTGACTCATGACGGCCACACACATAGTACGTACCTGTCGATTATACGGGCACATTAATTATAGATTAAAAAAACAATTGTTTACTAATGACGCGTTGTATTTAGGTATATCGTAGTTTGGTGACTGTTACTTGTTGATTATGGGATTTTGTTTATGTTGTTTGATAGGATACAGATAATTTAGCAATGGAAAAGGCAGTGTAAAGCTCTGAGCAGATGGCGCTACTTGCGTTCGGGACAACTGTACTCTGCTTTGAAGTCTAGTATGTTTCATAGCAGCGTTTGTTATATTTTTTAATGCTTAAATATTTTTAATAACGTATTTTCAATTTTTCAACCACATTACATAAATAATTTTGTTACAATCATGTGAAGTATGTAACTGATATATAGCGATCTAAATAAATTATGCCAATAATAAATCAAGGAATGGTCTTAATGAAAATGACCGAAATACATTAATAATAAAACGTCACAGTCTGCTATCGCCAACTAGTGGTAAAATTCGGCAGTGGTAAAATTTATGAAAATTAAAAAAAATACTCCATTAACGATTGAACGATATAAGTTTGTAATTTGTCATCACTTTGTCGCTCTATTGACGTACAAAATAAATATTAATCAGGTACACATTGCCAGTTACAAATATATTTTTATTTATACATATACCACTTTAAGAACACTTAACAATTCTAATTTTCAGAAAATTTAAATAATATATTCTGAGATATAATTTTATTGGAAGAGGGGTTTATAAAGTTTTATACCGAAATTTCCACGAGAATAGAAAAATTTTGGCAATTTGGAACAACTCGTACTTATAATTTTGTGTGGTTTTGTGCCGTAATCGTTGCCACAGCTATCTGCCTGCCTTGTAGTTACAAAACTTGTTCCCAATTTTTCTTGCCTAGAAACGGTTTATAATTCTTTTGACGTTTCAAAAGTCCATGGGCGGTAGTGGCCAGTTATCATCAGATGATCAATCCGCACGTTTTTCAAAATTTCTCGAGAACATAACAGCAATCGTAGATTAATTTACTCTTGGAAGTGCAAAATTTCCGTGACGACAATCTCGGGCGTGAAAGGGTATTAAAATAAAAGTTAACACAACGAAACAAGCCAATGTTAACATTCGAAAGGAATTATGTAACAGGAAAGTAATAGAATTTCAATCAGGTGACATGAATAGAATAAATAACGTATTTGGACCGAGTCGCGTGTGAACTATTTACGAAAAACGGTAAGATGTAGCGGTGATTGACCTTGTAGTAAAATTTTAATACATGACGTTGTTATAGAACACATTATGAATACCCGCTAGATCGCTAATAAGATCGCACATAGGGGGCAACACAGTCGCATCAGTACCAATTTTTAACACGCTCTAATTTTCGCTTGACCTGTATCTATGTAATGTCGTTTTTCAACGTTATTTTTACCTTCTTCTAAATGTCCTATTTACTTGAAAATTTGCTTCCTTATTAAGGATCTATCTGGTTTGATGAGGGAGATTAGAGGTGACGGACACCTCAACTGCTTACTGGTAAAGCCATCGAATTAAGCTCATTTAATACGTCTTTACATAATAATAACGACACCGACCAATAGTATTTTACTATTTACTTGACATACATGTGTGCGCATCTTACACACGTGTGTAACAATATTTAGGAACTTAATTATTATTGTTTTATTCCATTTAACGCGTATTTGCGCGTTATTATCGACTACCCCTTTCAGGCGGATAGATAGAGTTTATAATTATAGGAGAAGAATGTATTTTTATGACATTGGTGTTGGTTGCTGCTTAATTTAACTTAAAAATACTCGTGCCGTGATAACCCCGGCTTAAACTCAAATCTAAATTATACTATGTTTACCAAACATCACGCAAACATTATTTAATTAGTAGAATAATACGATATTAATGGTTTTACTGCTAGTAGGTATAAAGTTGCGATTAAATTCAAGTACGCAAAACAAAAACAAAGACGGCTTTGGCGTTTGCACAAACCGAGACCGCCCGTGTTGTTTCTTAATATTTGCAATACCATAAGATACCCTTCTGAGAATACGTCCTGCAAACTATTTGATTAGTAAATTGAAATGCTTAAAACTTTTTTTTCTGTTTGTTTTAAAAGCGCATATATACTTGTAAGATATGTACATCTACTTCACATCTACCGCAAAATCTGTTTACAATTACGACAGCGACACGACAAAATATTGCAGTGACGCTGTAGATTGCAAATGTCGTCTGTGTTATGTCGTAAATATAGCTACACATTTTCAAAGTCATTGTACGACATCTTGTATCACTGTAGCACATGAATTATTACTTATTACCGATCTCAACATTAATCAATGCAGAAGTAACTTAGCCGATTACAAAAACGCGTGCGATTGCATTTTCCATCCGAAAACATCAAACTTTGTTAATTATTCAACGTAGTTTGTGGGCTAAATAGTGGCCCTTAAAGTTATAAAATAAAACATATATTTGCCGTAATTTTTGTGCATATAAAATTAACCAACAGGTGCTTGATAAAAAATGGTTCTTTAAATAACTGCAATTACCTACTGTCCTCATTGTATGTACACGTATGCAATAAAGTAGTAAATATGATATCACGTACGATATTCTGACAATGTTAAAAGGCTGTTGTCGTTAGGCTAAAGCACCTGTAGCTTTAAAGGGAAGCCCTTTCATCGTTATGTGATTTTAATTTATTTTTTTGTTCGATTTTGTTTCCTCTAAAATTAAATTGATTACCGAAGTCTTCAATACAGCATTGTAGTCTTTTATTTATTAAAATGAAATCAATATTCGACCGCTGGGTTCAGAACGATTTTACACGATAAACCCAACTCGCTACGTCGCGTCATCTTAATGGAATTTGATGTTTATTAAACGGCGGTCAGTTTATCAATAACATAAGTAGAAATATTATTCACTACAATCAACAGGTATTTGTATTTGATCGGTTTATGTATCTTCTTAACCTCTAGATAAATATGAATCCATCGAAGTTAATTTAAATTTTATTCTGAAGAGAAGAATTTTAAGAATTCAATTCTCACTTAGGTATTTATTTCGAAAATGTTTAAACCTAAACTGCTTATTCTGAGAATTTCTGACTTGATTAATGATGGTAGATTTTTATGAGGCAAGTTTTTAATTTTTTATCGTTATTAAGCTGTAGTGCTAAACAGAAGAAAAGAGAGTAACTTTTCTATAAAAATATAACTTCCATATAACCTTTTAAATATGTAAGTCTACGTACATGTGTTTTAATAGGCAAACAAAACAGTTCAAAACCTTACCTCCTGTCATTTATGTGTCAACCGATTTTTAATTTTTGTTTTGCAAGTATGTACAGAGAAAAGTGTATGGTCTCTGATGTACCTACATTAAATTTTTGTATAAAAATAAAAAAGCGTTTAAAATTGCTAATTGAAGTTTTCCTCAGTTTCAGTAATAATTATGGTCGAATTTGTCTACTGGGAAAACACTCATTCATTTCAAAAGGTTGGAAGGAATTTAAGAAAATGCCATTCGTGATACGGGTGAATAGATAAAAGACATAAAATTATTTTGAAACGAAAAACTACGTTAAGTTTTTTACAATATTCGCTTATTAGCAAATTGTTGTGTTAATAATCCGAAACTAATAATTGGTAAATTTATATTAGTAAGCAAGAGTAAAAACATTATTTTATCTTTATTACTGAAATATCCATAGTTACTCGCATAAGGTAAATAAGTTAGGAATTTTGTGAGTGAATCATCATTGTAATTATATCCATGAAAATTTTTATGTTATACAGAAAATCTCCTAAACTAAGAATTGATACTTAAGTTCCATTGAATTGGTAATCAAGTTCGGTTAGTAAGTTTAAAAATAAAACTTAAAACACTACATATATGTATATATAAAAAACTGGGCAACCTTAATCGACGGTCACGGGTGTGGTTTAGCAAACGACATCGACAGTAGCCGACGGTCGCACTTGCATGCCAAAATATGTTGGCGAAAATGATTGCACTACTAATAGCAATTCGATTATTAGATAAATTTGTCAGGTATGCAGCTTATGGATGCTATATTCCATCAATAGTTTTAAATAATATCAATCACTAGCTGTCCCCAGCAAACGTTGTTTTGCCCTATAAATTATTGCTGCTCCTCTCCTATTCCACTTAGCGTGATGTTATATAGCCTATAGCCTTCCTCCATGAATTACTATCTTACACTAAAAGAATTTTTCAAATCGGTCCAGTAGTTCCTGACATTAGCCCGTTCGAACAAACAAACAAACTCTTCAGCTTTATATATTAGTATAGATTAGTACTTGTTGTCGACTCGGTGTCCTGCACTGGCACAGTATTTTATGTTTATTTTTACTTTATGAATAGCTTTTTGGTAGTGACGTTTTACTTTGTCAGAGGAAAATAAAATGATATGGAAGACGCTCGCAGATTTTAATTAAAAAACCCTTTGCAATAGCATCAGTTATAATACTCTTAACTGTATAGCCACTGTACTACCATATAATAGTAGTTTCGGTATTCTGATTATGTTAATTTGATTTCACCATACACAGAATTATATCAAAACATAATTTAAGTGTAATAATTATAATAATCGAAAACGCTGTATTGGTTGTGGGTTACAGAGTTTCCGATTTTTTGCGTCGGAATAAATTATAATTATAAACACAGGCCAAGAAATTCAAAATAAAGAAAAAATGTCTTTAAAAGGAAATCTTAATTTAAAATATAATTTCCTTGTTCCAGATATCGCTGTTACCACTGGGGACCAACTAGAATTTTATACAAATAAAACAATAACACATTACGAGCGAGCAAGATTTCGTGCGCTCACAGCACTAGCGTACGATGCTGTTCACAATATGCTGTTGTTTGTCGACAAGAATAACGATAACGCTTCTATATTCAGTTATCATTTAGCATCAAAGAAATACCAATCATTAGTAGGTAGACGTTCGAATGAAAATATTCAGGGTTTAGACTTCGATCCAGTGAGTGGGAAGCTATTCTGGACTGACACGAACGAAAAAAGTATATTCTGGACCCTGCTATGGCCAGAGAGGCCGAAGAATGATCTTTACGGGAACCTATTGATTAAAATGGATGATGAAATCCCGAGAGGCATTGTTGTAGATAGCTGTAGAGGGTACGTACTCTTCTTCATCAGCTGTTCATATTTATGTCCTTATTTCATAATATATTATTGTCTTTACATAGAATTATAATTTAGTTTTATTCCCTTTCTAGCTACATATACTGGACAAACATAAACAATACAAAACCAACAATCGAAAGGGCACGTTTCGATGGTTCTGAAAGAAAAGTTATAGTAGATACTGATATTCACAGTCCAGTCAGTTTAGCACTGGACCAGAGAACTAAAAGACTGTATTGGGCCGATGATCGTGAAGGTATTTATTATACCATTGAAAGTTCGGACTTAGAAGGGAAAGATAGAAAAACTTTACTACGTGATACGCACCATCAACCAAATACTTTGACTGTGTCAAAGGAATTTGTTTATTGGATAGATTGGGGATACCAGAAGGTTTGGAAAATTCCCAAAGAATCAGAGTTTAGTAAGCCTGAAGAAGTCGTGTCATTTCCCGAGTTACCTTTTGGACTAGTCGCACAATATCCGGTGGAAGATCAGACTTTGGGTATTCCAGAATGTGCGAATTTGAACAGCCTTTTGCTTAATAAGACATCGTTCAATGATTCATTCAATATTCCCGAAGATGTAGGTTTGTTTTGTCTTCATGGCGATAAAATCGCAGAGAAGTATTCCACTTGCAAATGCTTCCCTGGTTACACTGGAATAAGATGTGAGATTTCCGTTTGTCAAAACTTTTGCTTGAACGGAGACTGCAGTTCGACTCCCGAAGGACATCCATCTTGCAAGTAAGTAAATTGTTTTTCTTCATTAGTATTCAGTTCAATAGTTTCTTAAATAACTTAAGAATAAAGATAGAACCATTGGTATTATTGACTTCCTATCCGGCAAATTTTCTTCATTTTGTCATTGTTTGTGTATTTTGGAGTGGCAGTTTAAGAAATTGCTCTGTCAAATGTACTAACCTAACGTGCCTGATTTAGTCTGCTTTGTTGTGTTGTAAACATGTCCGTGAGACGAGCGATCATTAAGATGAAAATAAAAGTAAAAGTCATTAGAAAGTTAAATGTTTTCTAACTGTTATTATTGTTTCAGATGCAAACCTGGATTCAGTGGTGCGAGATGTCAGACTGACGTGTGTGATAGTTACTGTTTGAACAATGGGGACTGCTCGTTGGACGGCTCGAGACCGGTGTGCAGATGTGTTAATGAATTTGAAGGAGAGAGATGCGAGATCCGAATAGTCGAGACAACTTTACCGCCTCATTTGAACGAATCTTGCAAGTACGTAAAACTATTGTATAAAAATTAACAACTGTAAATCTTTTGTAACTAAATATGATCGTGTAAAAATGTATGTTGAAAAAGCCTTTAACCAGGTTGGTATTTCATTTAATAAGATACAATTAGTAAAAGTAGTAAACCTGGATTAAGGAAGCCTGAAATATGAATCGAGTAATGTAACAGAATTCAACTTGTTTTGTTTTGTAATTACTTAATTGAAATTCCCAATATGCAAATCCCTGACGCACATTCTTAATTCGAGGTCATGTGAAACATACACATTTATTTTTACACACTAACTTAAGTACTTTGAGTTAAATGTGACAAGAAAATATTTTACGTTTCTCTTACAATAAAAAGGAATTTTGTGTCACTTTTTGAATACTACTAAAAAGTTGTCATTTGTATTAACACATATACTTAGGTACTACGGAACACATTCGGTTATTTATTAATCTACAATGTATTAAAGTAAAACCTTTAAATGTTCCTTTTGAAATTATATAACTTTCCAATAAAATATTTTTTGTAGGGTTTCATCAGTGTACGGAGCCCTAAAAAAATACTTCACTCCTTGTTTCCTAAATCCTTTCCTTTAAAATATACCACTGGGTAAGCAAAAATATGCGATTTTTGTCAATCTTGAGTACCGTTATGTGTACACTGTATTTTAACCGCCAAATCGTTATCCGGGTCAAGTTGAAAGTCTTGCAATAATTACCTAAAGACCGATAACCTATCTCTTATTACCGATAAAAATGCACAATAACAGCTGTAATTGCATTATTTTTCACTTCATTAAAAATAAATACACGATAACTGTGATATTGATTTATAATTTCAATGGTCTATCTTTCATTTAAATTAATACGAAAGAGAAACAACGAATAGACGAGATAAAGAGCTTATAGGAACTATAAGTTATGTGTAATGCTCACAATCCTGAAACGCCATACGAAGTCCTGTTTTCGATTCCCAGCGAGGCCGAAAGTGGAATGACGAGTTTAAATTTTTTATTGCATTTTTCATTCGATGCAATTTACATTTTCGACTATAACTCATCAACGATGTGTTCGATCGATATAATTTTGGCACGAAAACCTTCTTCAGAGAATTCTGAACAAATTTGCCACAGACATCAATGCTCTATCTCCATTTTGGCGTTCATAAAGGACAAATAAACAAATGTACATATATAGATTAACTTACTAACAGAATTAACAACAGTTGCAGCGTTAGAAACAACTCGGATCCAATTCTCCGGGGCGAAGGCTTGGTGGCTGATGACGGTCTGTACGTGGAGGGGAGCGGTTCCGGGTTCGATCCCGTGAGGGACCCCGCGCTGATGCTACTGGGCATCCTCTGCGGTCTTCTCCTTCTGACTTGCGCTGTGCTCATCACCAAGATACTGCAGCTGAAGAAAAGACCAAGGTATGATTTATGATTCTTTACGATGCGAAAAATATGAGACCAGCTATGACTTCTAAGTTCAATTAAAAATGTAATGTCAAGTTAGACTTAGACGGAATTGTTTTATAACTTAAAAACACATTCATTCGTATGTTAGTGAAAATTTTCATAAAAATAACCCAGTGTTGCGGCGTAACGGAACGTCACGGCCACTTACGCGTCTGTGAAATATCGCCTATCAAATTCAAAGAGAGATTCAATATCAAATAAAAAACGTAAATTAGCAATTGCACTAACATCTCTTTTGAATTGAACGCATCACTCACTTACTCGACTGCATCCGAACAACATCACTTCCTTGTATCAGCACTAAGATAATCCGTAATAACAAACATTTGAAATCGCATTCAACTCTCAATCATCAGCTCCCGAGGTCCCTGTGCCTGTGGAAACACCCAGTAAACAATAAAACACCAAGTTCAAGGATGCTGTGTTTTGAGGATGTGCACGAAAGTCACTTGCCTGACATAGGTCACTTCCCTAACATAAGTCACTTGCCAAACATAAGTCACTTGCCTAACATTAGTTATTTGCCTAAGCTATCCTTGTATTTTGCGTTGTGTGCATCCAATTTGTGAACTAAATAAAAAAAAAATGATATTAAATTGATTTATAAAGTTAAAAATAAAATAAAAAAACAAGGTTGTAGATATTGTCCGCTATTTCACAACTATTTCTTTGACGTAATGCATTTTTCCGTGAAACTAATTTGTATATTTCCCTGAAAAATGTTGGAATCGGTAGCCTTGGAATTCCTTATTATGACCGCGATACCCGTGATTAAATTGGTATTAATCGCACGCTTACTCGGGATTCAAACACGGACCCGCGTCAAAAACGGCACTTTACCCTCACAAATATTGTATTGAAAACGGAAAAGTTTCGCTAGAAATTGTAATTAGTTTAATAATAGCAGGATATTTCGTGTATTTAACAAAATTCATTGTGTGAACAACATACGCATCATATAACCTAACTTCCTCCTTATTTTTATGTTAAAAATAACCCGTGACTGATAAGACCATTGCCTAATTACTTACCTAACTATAGCATATAAAAGGAAAACTATACACCATTAATTTAATTATTACCTACTTGATGGGCTTTGCCGCAAGTACAATAATTTATATTCTATAGTACTACTAGTATTATTATATAATTATAGCTTTCCTGTCTGTCTATCAAGAAAAGTTTGTAGGTATAATAAAACAAAATTCCTCGATGAATAAAAAAGTATTTGGAATCATAGATTAATAAAATTATGTATTGACAAATTATGCATTGCAATAGTACGTGGTATCCATTACCCATGGATAATTACACCAAAGGCAACCCCAACGCGTTGCCAGCCATGAAGATAGCCTCTAACAGTGCAGCCGAATTATCGCTTTGTAAAGATTCGATTCCGAAGACATACCCATCGAATAAACGCGTATTATTAGGGATAACTCAAGAACTCGTCATATGGCGTTCAAATTTATATGGGACCACGTGACAAGCATCAGGTTTCGAATAGAAAAGAATCATACAAATCAGTACACACAGCAAAAAATTGCGTTATACACATAAAAAAGTAGACAAATTTGTTAAATAAATAAAGTTGGTTAAATATTGAAAAATATCTCGCATTCGATATTACAAGGTTAATGATATCATGCAAGAATATTGTCGGAATCAAACTGGTAGTACAGAGCCAGGCGAGCTACAAATAGGTCTCCAAAACTAAATCCTCGTCGTAATTCTGCTAAATGCACCACGCGCAATACACCACCCTTAAAATGGTAGATAACAGCAGCTTGAAATAAGCACAATCGACCAATCACTACATAGTATAAAACAAAGTCGCTTTCTCTGTCGCTATATCCCTATGTATGCTTAAATCTTTAAAACTACGCAACGGATTTTGAAGCGGTTTTTTCAATAGATAGAGTGATTGAAGAGGAAGGTTTATATGTATGATACGTTCACAGTTTTTCTGTGGTGTATTTAGTATCAGCATTGCACCTTTGTGAAGCCGGGACGGGTCGCCAGTTAAAAATAAAGTTTGTGCTGCAGATATGTTTTGTAAAATGTCAGTACTTAATAGATATTTCTGGTTAATACCGAATACGTGATAAGAATTTGATGCTTGTTTTCAACGTTCACTGCTATCCGGTTTAATCTGGTTTATATTTGCTAGTACCGGAGACGTACTTATCAGGCGAGACCGAGTTCCCTGTATTTTGAAGTTATTGATCGTAATAAACTGTTTCTTCTACACAATGGCTGCCTGGAAGTACGATAGCCTTAAGCTGAGATCGCTTAAATCACTTCACAGAAATCTGGGAGTCATCAGTCAGAGAATCTCATGGCTATAATACGTACATTGCCTTGAATGGCTGCCTAGGCTGGAGAGTACTATAATAGCTTCTAATGCCTGGTTTAGAAATGGTATACACAGGATCCCAAAACAGTGATAGCCTAGTATTGTTTTTCTATATTTTAGCATTGTTTTCTTATAGCTTAGTTATTTGAAAATCGATCACCTTAACACAGACCTAAGTAAATCAATAAGCATCATAATTTGAAGCCTGAAAGCTCTCCATATAGTTCCTAAGGCCCTTGAAGCTTGAAAATCTGCTCAAAAGCTCTTAGGTTCTTCTCTTGCTTAGCTAGCATGCCTGTGACATTAATCCTTTACGTATTATTGAGCTCATCTGAACTTCTGAACTATAAATTGCCGTAGAATAATAATAAAATTATTACATTGCATCAGCTTTAAAATATAACACCGTGGAATCTGCTAATGAACGTTACATGTAAAATATATAGGTACGAATTTGTTAAAATTTAATTAACATTTATTACCATAGATACATGATGTCAACAACGTTGCAATTGTTTCAAGTATTTTGTAGTCTCATATTTTACATTGGTAAATAAGCCATTAAATGAACATTAATTCACTTTTCATTTTGTTAAATATGTATGTCAATGCAAACAAAATGGAAATTATCTACTTACATGGTAAATAATTTTGAAATGGGAATAAAGAAATACGTTTCCGTTAAATAGACAAATAGTCTATCTGAGACTCAATTAAGGCTAAAATTAACATCATGTCAAAGACATTTGTTTAATTAAGATTACATTGTTAATTTGTTACATACAAAATTATCATTACAATAATAAGTATTTCAATAAATTAAATATTGTGTCTAACAATACCCTAACTATGTATAACCATTATAAAACTTTAAGCAACTTAAACATGCTTTCACCAATTGATCACTTCAATGTACCTACATGTTTTTGGGTAGTTTCAAATTAACCGTGTCATACAAATGTGTATTTAAATACG
>DWJN01001894.1:0-16583 GCA_018248895.1 Carystus phorcus | reverse complement strand
TGTATGTAATGCCACCATAACAAAATTAAGTTCAAAATCAATGTTGTTTTTTCTTTACAGCAACCTGCATTTTGAAATACACTATAATTTACGCGTTTAAGTTTACGATGTCGAAGTGGCATACATATGACCATTGTTTGATTAAGGGTTAAGAAAGTAATCATTAAAACTTATAGTTTCTGCTAATTTTGCTTGTTGCTTAGACTTTTTTGATGTGTGTATATTTTCCATGTACAGACAGATATCAGTTACAGTTATATTATATGCGTAGATTGTACTGTTAATGTTAGCTTTGACAATAATAACTGGAAATTGTGTTACACAATACACGACATAGGGAATCCTAGTTACTAGTTAAATGAGCCTGTTAGCTTTGATTGTTTATTTGTAGTAAAGATTGCGTCTTACCACTGCAATGGCGCTCAAGTTAAAGAGACACGACCCTACAACAAAACTCAGGGCTAAGGGATCTGTCGTGCCGTATATCACCACTCCGCGTGGTTCTTGAAAAGTGTGATAGATGACCAGGATAAGGCCGATCAAGTTCAAGAAGTTACCTGGAACATTCAACGTACTCTTACTACGTGGTGTTGTGGAAATGGTAAAGCTCCATAGTCTAATAAACTGATCAAGTATCAAGTAATAATTGGTGCACTTTACAGATAGTATTAACAGATATCTCTATTTTCCATCGCAGAAATCCTCTGTACTAAATACATATCTAACTGAAAAAAATAGTAAAAATATCAAAATCCAGTTTCTCATGCCGGTGTTCGGATATCATTTGGGTATTAAAATGCACTGAGGCTACTTCTGACTCATAATGTATATAAGGCTGTAAGCACATGACTTCGTAAAATGTAATCTCAGCTTGAAAGTCAATCTGATTCGCTAATGCAATATACAGGGTGATTTGAGATACACTTTCACCCCCCAAAAGGTTTAACATCTATTTCAAATCATCCTGCATAATATACTTATAAACCCATCATACAAACCCATCATTGATATATAACTGACTATTTTGAGTGTCTTCATGAAGTATTCGAGAAGCAAGTACGGAAACAGCAACATGAGTATGGCTGGTTTAGACGTTTCCCAGTCCATTAACTGCGAACGGGGTATTAGGTATAAAAAAGTAACATATACATATATAATGCTCAATTTTTTAACGACTATCATTGCGGTGTCGATGTATGATTTAGTTGTCAAGTTTGGAGGTGTAAGGCGGCGTCCTACATTAATTATGGGTGCCAACGCGAAGCGGCGCGGATCGGCGCGGGAAAAATAAACAGTCGCTTTCGCATCAGATCGCTCACGTAGGACGCTGCGTAAGGTGTTCCAAGCTTCATTGAAGAAAACAAATATTCCCTGCATGTGGTGTAGCCTAGTAAATAACGAACGAGGCTATGGCGCTAGGTTCTGTAGGTACAAGAGGTCGCATTTTCCTGTACCACAAATGTCGACGAACTCGCATAATAGGGTTTCTATCACCATCCTTCTAGAATAAATGACTGTACTGTTTCTGGTACAGTGTTATAAGTTTACCATGGCCCAGCGACGGTGTTCACCACTTACCTTACTTACCCCTATGGCTTTAGTTACTTACCTATCCGTCATACGCTATGGTCACCTTGCCAGACATGTTCGAAGGATCCTGGGTTCTATTCCCAGCAGTGCAGAAATTTGAGTGATGAGTTTATAATTCTGTGTGTTTGTCTTTGTGTGTTATCCAGGGCGCCTACGACCCATTGAATCGTAATGTGGGGCTATCAGTGTGTAGGGTTATTTATTAAATTAAATTGTAAGTGAAGCGAAATGTGTTTACAGCATTTCTACAGCATTTTAAATGTTATGAATAGTACAGTAACTTCATTCTTTTATTTGATTTATGGCAACACTGTACCTAGTGAGCTTGTTTGTATCGTAAATATACTTACATCACGTAGACTGTCTGTGGTGAATATCACAAATGCGGTGCATATCCCGAGCTGGCTCAGTATCATAAATACAACTATCATAGTTCTGGAAAATTATACTAATGGTAATCGTAGAATAGGATAAGATTATAACTTATATAATTGAGGACTAGTAGAGACAACCAAAAAATGAACATCGAGTTTTGCCGCAAGTTGTATCAAAAAGTTTATTAGCACGAAATCAATCTACCTTTGATGCTCAATCAAAACGCAGCCTACTAATCTGTTTTAATAATACAGTCTAGACTCTAGATGGCGCTATGCGGCAATTTGTGTTTTTCCAGAACTTTCAAAGTAGCATTTTGTATACATATACCTACCTATATACCTAGGTGATACTTGATTCGCTAGTGTGTTTTATGCTATACAAATTTCATCCAAGGTAGAACTATCAACACATCTGGCAATAACGCAAGTTGTTAGGTCAGTCCGCATAGCAACTAAAACATTTAATAACATATGATACAGACACTTTAATTCAAACCGAATGGAATATGAGCGATAAAAGTCCTCGAATAATGCCTGAGCATCGCTTAAAGAACAGTTCCTTGCCTAGTATCCATTAGACAGAATCAGCAGGCCAGAGTGGATTCAAATCTTGAAAGAGAACATACAGTCCCAGAGTAGGAAATTTATTTAATATTAATATGTAATACTGTTTCTACTTACTGTCCATGCTCACCCATGATTTTACATATATAAGGTCCATGAAGTAAAGCTAAACGAAATCCGTATCGGTAAGAAATGTACGGGATTTTCAGCTGTCTACTGATTTCATTCAAGCAATTCAACTGAAATTTTCATTACAAATGATAATTATTATACACCTTAATTTATTAACTAATCATATGGTGTTCCTTTTCGTTGATACTGAGTGATGAACAGACGTAGGATTTTGCACTTTTTTGCGATCCCATCACCGACAGTCTCTTTTGGGATTCCCTATCAACTACTTTTCAATGTTTTTATTGCACCTGACTGTACTAATTTCAATTATGTGTAGTATAACCCTGAGCACAGTTAACGTCTTACCATAGTCAAATGCATGTGGACAATTAAAATCGCTATACCCAAAGCCATTACAGGGCCCAGTATGATTCCAGCTTGACTGATGGCCAAAGGTAATCCTAATATTCCAGCGCCAAATAGCGACCGGAGGAAATTGAAGTAAGCCATCCATAACCTGTAGGTAAGAGAAAGAAAATAAGCAACAGGTTTTAAAATAAGCGTATAATAATGCCTAATAACACCTCATTATTCCTATACCTCCGATGGGTTGTCCGGACGAAATCGCTATGCAGCGATAAGGCCGCTCGTTGTTTTGTGTTTCTTGTTTAAGTAATTTTACTTTTTGTTCTATGGTGTACAAACAATAAAGAGTTATCTATCTATCTCTAATTAAAAATTGTACGTACCCCAGTTCAGGTCATCTATACAATAAAAATTAAATTGGAGTATCTTTTAGTAATATTGAAAAAACGCTTTTTTCTTACCGCATTTATGCGGTTACGTTGGTGTAGTTGTAGGAAAAAGCAATCCCTTAACGCGTGAGAGACAGAAGTCTAGAAATAGCATTAAAACCTTCCGAAGCCTTGAAATAACCGTAGTGTTGGGTAATAGTTGTTTTTTATAGTATACATCGCCGACCTCGTCTAATGCCGGTTGCAGACCAAGAGCTAAGCTAAGTTAGTTTAGCTTAGCTCACTTAATTTAGCTTTGGCATAGCTTCGTTTTCGGTCTGCAACCGGCATAATAGTATGTACGTTGAACAGGACGCAACACTTACTGGGAAGCTTATTCTGGACTTAAGGAAGGATAGTAAAATTACTTGATGGGTGATTTTGGTTCCCTGTGCTCTCTCGGGTTGTAACTACCTGGTGGTGGTCTCTGTACTGGAAGGCGAACTCTTCGTAAATCAAACTCTGATTGACGGTCATGTGGATGCAATGTTAGCCTGCTTACTGTATCAAATGCAGCCCTAAAATAGTATCAGGTATTTTTATTCTACACATAAATATCAACGATAAAAGCAAATAAAGCGATGTATTACATTTATAACACTACTGTCTCTGCGAATATTTTGTTATAAAATAACCTTAGAAATTTAGGACAGATCTTAAACTCTTCTGTATATCTCTGACAGAAATATTTTTTTGTCAAATACATATTACAGAAAAATGACTTCTACAGTGACCTATTACAAAAGATACTTACAATATATTTTATGATGATCTTAGACTTAACTGAAGAAGATGTAAATATTTTTTATTTATCAATTTTAATAAGATTATTTGTATGTTATTGAATGATGTCGGCAACTACTTATAATCAGGTAGATTATCAGTTTCCATTGTCAGTGATTTACGTTAAAGATAATATGTGCCCTGTGTTTACTCCGCTTAGGTATAAAATCATAATATATTTTTTACCTCTAGTCATATACATTACGCGGCGTCATCAGTCGTGAATACGGGACAATTTGTTGTGTTGCGCGTTTTAACGTGTCAATAAAATCCGTATCGTATCCAATCCGTATTCGGGAAGCCATTTTTCGGCTCGAAGGACCAAGATGATGTCCAGGAACATTACTGCAACCTCTCAATCTTGACTCTTTAAGATATGGAAAAATGCATATGAGGTTACTACGCCAATTAAATACTGTAATAGTTTTATCTAAGATAGTACAAATTAATACAATACAGTATAATTTATTGTGCTCACTTAGTGAAATTAAATGAAAATAAATAAAAAAAATATTTTTAAGTTGAATGAAAATGTATTTTAGCTCGTTAGTCAGGCGACGATGAATAAAAAAGCAGATTAAAGTGTTTTTTGTTCACTTAATCATTTGTTATCTGTACAAAAGACTATAAAAAATTACTTTTATGTTTTGACATTTTCATTGGGTTGCAATTTTGTCTATAGTATCTTATTTAAAATGACAGCCACAGCTTGACAGCGCCATCGAAGACCGAACAAAAAGGCGAAGTTTCTGTACTATAATTCGTAAATCACTTTCATGTGCTTTCATTATTTAACTTCTTCAATTCTCGCTGACCATGATGTCGACTACAGAAGGAGAATTGGATGTGGAGGTGTCCCATGAGAGGGAGGACGGCGAGGTTTGCGCGCAATTTTATGCTTCTGTACAGTCACACACTTAATGTTCTATTTGTTAACTTTAAATACTTCTGCTAGATTATTCCTGCAGTTTATTACTATAATTAGCAGTTGCTGTACCCGAAAATTGGAATATGAATTTTGTTCACAAGTATTTTCGACGGATTTGTCGTTGGGCGTTTTTTGCGTCGGACATTTGGGATTTAACGTTATTGTACGGTTTTAGTTGGAGGATTCTGATGTGGAAGAGGGCACGTACATTCCTCTGGCACGGCCCGAAGCCTTCAACCCGCCTTCGTTGGTGAATATGCAAATACAAGATGAGCAGAGTGACGAGGCATCTCTTGCGGAGTCTTCAGGTTCGGAGTCGGACGAAGAACCCCGGCGTCGACCTAAGCGTACAAAGCTTAGACCTCGGCGTCCACAACCACACTCCAATTCCAACAAGAAGGATAAATACAATGTTTGGTGCCAGGCTTTGCAGGTATGTGTGCAAACAAATTAAGTTTAGTTAATAGTATCAGGTGTTACTTTGCGGAAATTCATTGCTTTAAAGTTAGTATTAATCTACTTTGCAACTATCCACGAAAAAAAAATATGACAGTATATACTCTTAGCAGCTACAACTACTTAGTGATTCCCAGTTAATGACTAACAATCATAGAGTCAATTGATGATGCTCCATTTCGGGGCAAAACTCATGTTGGTGATGGAATATATGTTGGTATATATTTTTATTTATAATAACTGCATGTTTCCTTTGTGGCAGGTTTTAGTCAAGTTAAGAGTGTATACTGTCATATGTTGTTCTTGGGGATAGATGCATAATAGACTAATACTAACTTGATAAATTATCGATTGAAACTTGATATAACATATAACTAATGTAGTAGCTGATCCACAACAATAAAATTAAAGTTGGTTTTTATAAACAATTCAAAACTTAAGTTAAGCCATTGCATTTATAAATCCCTAAAATGAGTAATCTATGAATATTTGTCTTTGAATTTAAGAGTTGTCAAGGGGTTTTTGGGGAAGCTAATGTCCCTTTGGTCACCTCCCTGAATTGGTGATGTAATTTATATATTTGTTAGTCCCATATTCTTATTCCGTCAGGTGTGTATTAAGGTCATATGGTATGAAATCAATTTGTATTTCAGGAGGACCTTCTGACAGAAGATATGGTTAGTTGTGATGTTTCAAAAAAAAGTCGTTACGGCGTTGAATCTTATGATTATACTATTAAATATAGATTAGATGACAACTATATTTCTAAGAAAGTGTTTAATAACAGTAGCAGCTGTGATCTTGAGGACTCAACGAATAAAAGGAGACATTCTGATAGATCTAATGTTAAGTTAAGGCTTGGGAAGAGGGTAAACAGTCATCAACCGCCTGGTGTGAATCAAAAGCCAAGGTTCTTGTTGAATCTTACAACAACATCAGTGGATCCAATTGAAGCCGTTGCAGCAGAGATAGCTGAAAAATTGTCCGAAGAAAAGAAGGAATTAGTAGGTAAGACTTTATCATTTACCTTATCTATGAAGATAAATATTAAGTTCTCTTGTATTTTAACAAGTTATATAAGCGATTCCATCTGTATGTACTAGATTTTTTTTGTTTATATTTAATGTGGTAATTTCAATTTTGGTTAATATGTGCAGCAAGGATCATACAAGTGCTGGGTGCTAGTAAAGCCATTGAAATATATAAAGAAACACAAAGGCTAGAAGCTGATGGTGGAATGCTGGTCATGGTAAGTTAATCATTATCTTTAATGAGTTAAAGTTCCAGTAAAAAAATATCAGAATTGGGTATTTGACAAGTTTTTAAAACCTATTTAACATTATTGAGTAAGAGCCAAAGAACCTACAAAAAGTTATTATTTTTAATTCTGGTATGTATTTGCCTTAAAAACTCAAATTACAAATTCATTATTTCAATAACCGGCTAAAACGTTAATATGAGTAATATGGCGTATTCTGCCTTCGGTGACGTCACACGCAAGTAAGATAAAAAATAAAATCATAATCGGCGGATGACATTTGCTTGCGTGTGACGTCATCGTAGACCCGACACAGTACGCACCGTTTTGTGTCACGTGACCGACGTCTAAAAACGTTTTTTTTTATTTTAGATTTTTGTGCAGAACTGTCTGACACTTTTTTTTAATATTGTCAAATGCCCAATTTGTATTTATGTATGTATTATTATTATATTTTTTTTCTTTTAGGGTAAATTTTATGTGGCCGTCAAATATGTAATTCAGTTGTATAGATTTATGTATGGAATTGTATATATAGTTTTTTTTCTTTTTGTATAGAATGGAACCCGTCGACGAACTCCAGGCGGTGTTTACTTTTTTCTGTTGAAACGTGACGACGACGTGTCACAAGAGATGATCAATCAAATATTCAACGAGGAACGCAAAGAAACGGCGCGCAAAATAAAAAAGGCGCGAGCGAAGAGTCGTCAAAAAGTCATGGAACAATTGAAGCAAAGCCTAACAGGTAAAAACTCCTTCAATAATAATAATTAAATAAATAACACCCTTGGCTCAAAGGTCACCATATTGGCCTGCCATTTGAAGTGTCCTCTAGGTTTAATTCGGAGTGAAGTAAAAGTTTGTATAATGAATTTAATCTTCTATTTACAGCCTGGGTTCTTGTGTTTTCAATGGCATCCACAACACAAGGAATCCTAGTTTGCGGCTATGAGAGTTTCGTTATTTGTTTATTGATATAATTGCTATTAATTAATTATTATTGTTCTAGACTCTGAGCTCCCATCGCTTCTGTCCCGAGGCGAGGCCACAGTGCAGACGGAGCACGGGTCGAACCCGCCGCCGTCGCCGGCGACTGACGCCCGGGAATGTTCCAGCGACACCGACGTCACCGCGCACTCCCCCGCGCGCCCCCACTCGCCGCTCCCGGACCGGACCGGACCGGACGGTCGCCAGGTACAAGACTACGACGACGGCGACTTCCTAGAAGTGATGTGTAACGATGATATGGATCTGTTTTAATGTATAAAACCGCAGTAAAAGTGACTCGTGCACAACGTAACGCCGTTGTGTAGTGGGTTGTGCTCGGACACTCGCTGGTGCTCTATGACCCTGTCGTTTCTCAGATTTGTGGTGAATGTGAAATGACATGTAATATAGTTCCCGACAAGATGTATGGTCGCTCTGATTTTTACGTAGATTGTTGCATAGTACGCAAGGATCCTGTACGAACACAAGCATCCTGTACAGAACACAAGCATCCTGTACATAACACAAGCATCCTGTACAGAACACAAGCATCCTGTACGTACAGAATCATCCTGTACGGACACGAGGATCTTGTACGTACACGAGCATCCTGTATGTACACAAGCATCTTGTACGGACACGAGGATCTTGTACGTACGCGAGGATAGCATACGTACGCACGTTTCAACTTGTGACTTATCAGAGGGGCTAATGAGATTTGCGAGCACTACACTGTATTGAATCGACATTTAGTCACCATGAGATGCACTCGGAGCACTCGTGCGGGGCTGTGAATCTATTTAAAGCTGAAATGTAAAAGCCCCAGATGTACGGTACTGTAATAGCTTACTTAATTTGACGATGAACTCCTTACTTTAAGTGTATTGTTTGTTTCAATTAAATTTTTTGTAACACCTGGCCCCTTTAAAGCATCTTTTATGGGTGGCATCGTCTTGGTTGTCGAATTTTAAGTTTTAATACGATTCGTAGGAGCCAGTTATCCAAACTGTGCTATTTTCGTATACATTGCATCTAAAAAGTTGTTAAAGTAATGTTGGCGAAAGTTGCCCATTTGGTTATAGGTATGGGATAAAGTTATGCAATAGGGAGCAGGTTATTTACTATCATTCAATTCCAGCAAAAGTGTGCAAAGAGGCTGATAATGATAAATGAAAACGAAAATGGGTTTTGATTAGAATTCATTCGAAATATTGCGTGTCTGTTTCATTGTCCTGTAATGATTTAATACGTTCGGTGTATTTTATCTTAGAAATGTATTGTTTCGAGATGATGTATTATAAGCACAAGTAAGTTCTCGAAGAACTTATATTGTTTTGATAAGTTATGAGGAATAATGCGTTGGATGTTTGAAAAGTAAGATGTAATTTGTATTTCGTGTTTAATTGTGGCCTTGTTGAGAGTAGAATGTGTTGCAATATCATATAGATTCGTAATTATGTTACAATATTGTTGAAAAGTAAGTTTAAACGGTATATTAAGTATTAAGAGCCCTATTACAAAAAAAACTTGATACAGCAACTAAAATGACGACTCGGGTGGTATAATGGTCTCAAAGCCGGGCCTCCAGACTGCAGTTCTAAGGGTCCTGGGTTTGATTTCCAGTGAGACAAAATTTAGAATGATGAATTTAAATCTCTGTTCTCGGTCTGGGTGTGATTGTCTGTACCTTTCTTTCATGGCACCCTTGATGCAGGGAATCCCAGTGTGAGTGAGTGTGTATGCGCTATAAGCTAGTTTTATTTGTCAAGGGGAATCTATCAGAATCTGACTTTACCACACGATTGAGTTATGTAAGAGGCCTATCATTTAAACCACTTGAAAGTCATGCTGTGTAAGTGTGAATATTAGTACCTCTTATTTATGGATGCAATTCCAATTTTGAGGTCAGCAATTATACTATTTCTAGGTTTTGGTTCCTGGAAATTTTGCTTTTCAATTCTTCCCTGTGAAATGTGAAACATACGAAACATCGATTTAATAAAAGGGTTACGTAAAATATATTTTATTCCGTTTAAAGGGAAGGAGTTTCTTAAATAGTTGCAAATGTTTACGTTTTCCAAGGAGGCCTTTTATCTAGGGCATACGGAGAGGTCCGGGATATCCCAATGAACAGGCTTATGCGCAATGTCTATCACGGAGGTCTAAGGGGGCGGAACCGCCTCGTTAGTAATAGGGTTCTTAATATTTACATGTGTATATTGGCTTACATTTAACTATTTTTAACATCAATTGACAAATGAGCCGACGTGTCACCTAGTAAGTGGTCACTGCCGCCCAAGCTCTCCTGTATTACTGGCTCCCTAGTATAATTTGCATCTGTGAAGATTATGTAAAATACAAGCTATCCCAGCAGATGCCATCTTGCAACAAATAAAAACATTTCATTTCTACCGAATCGAATTGTGAATCTAAACCATACTCAAATCCATATTTAAACACAGTTAAAAAATTATCAAAATCGGTCCAACTGTTTAAAAGCCGAGTGACATACATACGAACAGAAGAATTAGGTATATATATAAAGACTGTTCGACGACAAACCTGACACTTCCGTATGTTGACACATAGTTTGACAGTTTGACTTTCAGCCTGTTTGTAAAAAACTGGATCAAGTCTCCTTAAATCTGGTTCTGCCACTGATTCTCTTTTCAAATGCCATGTTCAGTTAAATAATTTGTTTTGATACTGTCAACAGGTTAGGTCATAAGACCATGCTCGTCCTAAGTTGCTTGTTTATAAGTTATTCAAAATATTTAATACAATATAAGAGAAGTCACAATCTCTGACAATTATTACGAATAACTAATCTCTTCGCATCGTGAAATCTATGCCTTAGTGCCGACACTCAATATAATGTGTATAGTTACTTTTATTTGTGAACCCATTGAATAAAACTAAACTAAAATATTATCTCAAGTTTACCATACAGCAGCTGTGAGCGGTAAACGCACAGAAATGCAGACAAAAGTTAATCTATTCCAAAAATCACCATTATATTTACTGCGTTCTTGAGTTCTACAGACATCGATCAATTAGTAAGCCACAATGTAACAGTAAATTTACTTGAATGTTGTAAATTACTAGGTCCTTGCTGTTTCAAATTTCAAATCAACATCAAAAGTATGGTGTACATGTCCGCCTATAAATATTTCTTAAATCTTAAACTACAGTGTTACGATTCAACGGATCAGTAATGTAGCCGGGGTTTTAGACGTTAGTGGTTTTTGTTTGTGTATTGTATAGTGAAATGTATGTTTCATGTGTTTATTATGTTAATCCTATATTTATTGATGAAGAGAATAGAAATGTGAGGTGTTTAAGAAATATGTCTAACAAAATTAGTTATATTGGTGCATAGCTTACGAATGTAAGTAGATTTTTTACTAAATGCAGCTGTATAAGTTTAAAGGCTTGTATATCATTTCTTTTTGTTGATCGAAAAAAGTTCTGAAGTGCTCTATTTTTACAACTGGATACTCTCCGAGTAACGAAATTTTAACTAAGCGGTACAGTTCTCTGAAAGTCATTAGACGACCCTGAAATATTTGTATAATAAAAGTTTATAAAAAAATGTTACTTTAATTTCACTACCCCTGCTTATTTACCATTACTCTATAATTCAATGAAGTATTGAATTCAATCATAATTAACGACGTTATAACCAGATTTTCAGTCGACAGACTCGTCGTAGAATTAGGCTCTTTTTATTCAAATTTCATGAAAATTTCTATGTTCTAAAATGAAATCGTCACCGGTAGTGTATTTATTTCAACAAATTCTTAGTATAATATTTAAAACAATTCCCTGTCTATCACAAATAACTGCTTATCACTGTTTAGACTTTGTAACACTTTTGACTTTGTTAAAGAGAATCTAAATATGCTATTTCATGATTAACTGATTTTACTTTTGAATTATAGTCATTAATAATAATTTCATAAGCGTTTTAAAATAGCATCAAAAAAAGGAACTAATGTAATCATTAATTTATTGAAAAATAAATAACATAAATCATTAATATTATTGTAACAGATCGCCATTGACAAGTAATTGTAACAGGTATAGAATACGTTCCTTCACTTCACCGAGGGACTTGTGGAGTAAACTATCAGAGATCATCTCAAGCGCCTGCGTCTCTTCAAGGATCTCCAAGATAGTTTTATCTCCCCGTGCTTCTGGCGTGACGTGTTGCTTCAGAACCTCCAGGATAACTTTATCTTCCTCCCGCTTCCACTCCGGAGACTCCGACTTGATCTCGTCCTCAGACATGGCCACACTCGAGGTGGCGGTGTCGTTGCTCGGCACGTCGGTCCGTATTTCGAACACGTCCGACGCATCGTTGCTAGCTTCAGTCGTTGATACGTTATGAATTATGTCTTCTTCCTGCAACAAATTAACGTACGTACTGCTGACAAAGTGATACATTGACAATACACTATGTATTAATGTGTGTGTGTATGTGCTAATTTGCTGAATAAAAAAAAGTAAAAAAAAATTACATTTGTTAATGACATACTGATAAAACCCTTTTTGATTGCAAAAATATTTTTATTAACTGTGATTAGCAATTTTATGCGGCCTCTAAACTACATTTATATACAATTAATTTTAACTTAATACATAATACAATCGGTTACTTTTACATGTTTTAAAGTCCTTAGAACCATTGTTTTTCCTCCAAGTTATATGACTTTCTAGCTTCAAGTCCATATTCAAGAATAAAGAAAGCAAAATAATAAAATTAATAAAAAACATTAAGTAATTGAATAAAGTGACTGTTAGCTAACCAAGTGATATAACCACATCTCAATTATTCGTTCAATACTTCCTATTCATCTTTGTTGACGATAATGTTTTAGGGTATGATATGAATATGGAAGTTGAACTTTTATGATGGGGATGAATAAAGATATCTTTATAATAAGCATCTCCTGCTTTTATTTTCTAATGGAAACTTACCTCAACTTTTACTGGTGTATTTTCGTGTTCGTTCACAAACTGTCCTCCTTCATCTAAGTTTGCGTCTTCATTATCTTCTTCATCCTCACCGCTGAAAGTAATATATAATCATTAACAATTCTCCTCGAGGTTATGATCTTGGGTTCGAATCGAAATTATTCCAGTTATTTTATACTTGGGGATGTAAGTTGGGGTGTATTTGGGGCTTACTGATGTTATATTGTCTTTGTACCTATGTGACTCAATTTGTATTTAACGGTTAGTATAAAAAACGTATGAAACGCATATATAGTTTCCACAGATAAAATTTTACTCTGTTAATTATTAGTTTTACTCGTACATTCGGTACATTGTAAGTTTTGAAAAGAGAATAACACTAGAAAAATACTTATAATTTATATCGGCTTTATTTTATTAGGCTGATCACACATATTAAAACCAAACGAAACCAAGATTAGTGTGTAGAAAAAGGTAACTTTAAAAATTATTTAAAATTCAATAATACTTTTTAAATATTTGAAAGTAATGTTACCTAGAAGAATGATCGGCTTCATAATCCACAACCATATTAGAATCCGCGGGTTCGTTCACAATATCAGCTGGAGTTTCCACACCGGCTGAAACCGGTTCAGATTGCTCCTTTTCTTCCTGTTGTTCACTGAAAAATAATGTTTCTTGTAGTAGATAATATTAGTTTAGTTTTATTTAGTATATAGTTATATTAGTTAGTTTTATTTTCTACTAGTTGCACCCGGCGCGCGTTGCTACGCATATCAAAAAATCAACATTTCAACTGTAACTCGTCAATCAATGGTCCGATCGATAAAATTGTGGTACCAAAACCTTTATCAGAGAATTCTGAACAAATTTGCTAAAGACCTCGATGCTCTGTCTTCGACCATTTCAGAGTCTATAAAGGACGTAGAGACAAACATTCATTTTTATATATAAAAATTATACTTTCAGAAATGATTTTCATCATTTATGCAATACGTTTTTTATTAATATAGTTTAGAGTGAAATTTAAGTTTCAAGCAAATTGGATGAAATGTATTATAGACTTTTAAGTAAAATGTTTACTTCTATATGGTAATGCAGTTTCAAAAATACTTTCATACTGCTCACGTATACTATTTAAATTTCTGCTTCAATCGGAATCGAATCCAGGATCCGTCAAACAGCGGTCTGGTATGATGGAATGATGATGATGAAATAGATGAAGGTGTGTTACCTGTGAGCGTGTCTGTGCGGGAACAAGTGGAACACATAGTGCGCGAGCGGCGGGTACCCGTCCATCACCCATAGCAACGCGGTACAAATCTCGCACGAGGACAAACTTTGGAACGCTGTTGCGAAGAATTTCGATTTTAGAAACCACAACATGGAACAACGCTTTTGTTTGTCACTAACTAGCTCCTGAAAACGTAAACAGTATTGAGTAGTATTGATTGAGCTGCTACCAATCTTTACTTATAATATAAAGCTTGAGAGTTTGATAGTTTAGTAATCTCTAGAACTACTGGTTCAAATTACAAAAATCTTTTGGGTTCGTACAGTTACCGAGGAAGGCTATAAGCCATATAACAACGCTACGACCAATATATAAGATGAGCATTGATGAGAAATGTTACAAAAACGCGGCAAATGTTAAAAGGTGATACGAAGTTCGCCGAGTCTACTAGTAACTAAATATAAAAAAACGAATGTTAAATTGTCTCTTCTCACCTCAATCTTCTGTATCAACTTCTCCATGCAACGTTCAACGAAGTAATCATTGAAGTGTCCTAAAAGGTCCGCTTGTTCCGCCGTGAGGAACCCCACGAACTCCTTGTAGCTATCCTCCATCAGGCCTTCCTCACACAAGTCCTTCAAGGAGCGCGCGAGGGCTAGCACGTCGCCGATATTCACATCGAACTTGGACAACAAAGTGCGGATCCCTTTCTTTGTGGCATTGCTTCTTGCAGCCGCGATTGATGACGTCAGTTTTAACTGAAACAGTGTTGCTGTCGCTGGAAAGTTTAATTACAATGAATAATTAATATGTTGATGGTGGTAGGATAAAAAAATTACAGGTTAAATTGAAATAGTTATAATATAATTGATATGTTGATGGTGGTTGAATAAAAAAATTACAGGTTAAATTGAGATAGTCCTGGCGCAAGGCTATGACCATTCCTTCGTAGTAAATATCCTTCCGGTACGAACGACGCGGTTTACCACGTTTTTTAACCGACTTCAAAGAAGGAGGAGGTTCACAATTCGTCTGTATTTTTTTTTATAAAACTTAGTGCGAAGGAATAAACTGCCCGCGTCAGTGTTCCCGTTCGATAATAGATGAATAGGCTTCTACAAGTTGATGTACATTACTACCTAACACGACGTTACCGCTTACAGGTGGTACTGCAGTCAAGCATTAATTTAATTAATAAAAAAAGTATTTTTGTATGGAGATAATATCTACGTGAATAACTGTATGTAGGAAATTTAAAGAATTAAATATTTTCGTTTGTTTGTTAATTAGTATAACAAATCAACAATGTCATTCTGTCATTAATATGACTACTCGCGTGGCGAAAATGTTGACAACGCTAGACCGCCGTATGTGGGGTCCTAAGTTCAGTTCCTGGCAAGGCTGAAATTTGAATGATGAATTTAAATTTCTGTTTTTGTCTGGATGTGTATCCTTGTCGTTGTGTCCATGACACACATGACACAGGAAATTCTATTATTATTATTTATTTATTTTATTTTAGTTCCTCCAAAAAGTTATTTTAATTTCATTTTCGTACATTATGAGTTGTTATAAAAAATTAACCGTACAAATTCCACGTTTGAAATAATCAAAAACAATTTCATACATACCAAAGTCATGCTCATTGTCATCAATGATCAACGAATCAGTCGAGTTCTTTTCACATTCATTATATATGTCCTGGGCCAACTTATACTGGAGTTCTTCAAACACTCTCTTTGAATTAGTCCTGTAATTTCTCAACAATAACTTCAACCTATTCGTTATTCTAGGATACCGTTTCCCCTTGCAGCCACAACTACTTGAATCACTAGATTTACCTACACGTTTAAAATAATCCACTATAGTCTTTTTCCTGCGTTTACATATATCCCTTAATAAAACACAGCACGAGCAATGCTCTGAATTTTCACTATTTACTCTCCCCAACATATCACTGTCCTTAATATTGCTTCTCTCCGCAGTCTTAGTCCCTTCAACTTCAGATTCCTTGCTGATAACATTCTCCGGTGTGGTGTGAGAGTCAGATGGATTCCCTGCTACCATCTCCTGTGTGGCACATACAGGTGTTGCCGTTGCATTTACAGTCTTTGTCTCCATTTGTAGTGGCACTAGGAAGGAGCCATTGCTAGTGTTCAGAACAGTAAATATCTGGTTGGCTACCAACGGTTGGCAGTCAGGTTTTGGTGTACCAATAGATATATCTATCCGGTTCACTAGAGGCACTTCGTCCTGCTTGGGCTTAAGATTGAGTCTCGAGCAATTGATTTTCTTATTAAAATCTATTGGCAATGGCGTCTTTTTCAGTTCTGCCACGCTCACATTGACATCCACGCTGTTGGGAAGCTGCTCCGTTTTATTTCGACCGTATAGACATTTCTGGAACAATATTCTTTATACAGTGATAATACAGTGGCGTAGCTAGGGGGTGGCGAGGGGGGCGGTCGCCCCAGGGCACCACAGGCAAGGGGGGCACCAAACTTGATAATATATTTTTTTT
>DWJN01001893.1:0-16588 GCA_018248895.1 Carystus phorcus | reverse complement strand
CATAGGCAATTAGTCCAAGTTGACCGGAGGCGACAGCTTACTGCGATTGGTCGGTGGCAACGTGACGTCATCGACGACGACGGCCTTCGCGCCCGATTGGTCGACACGCGTCATTTCGTCGATGACACGTTTGTTCTTATTTTGAACGCAAGTTCCGAAGTACTCGCTTTTTGTTGTACTCAACAATGGGGGTCCCATTGTGAAAAATATGTTGTGTGTTCGCTAAATTATTATTTTGCTACCAGATTTAGCGTTTGACTGTTAATAATTAAAAATGCAAGCAATTACCTGACTACCGCGAGTATTTATAATTGACACGGGTCACGGATGAAGTTGAAAAACTGTCGAAAACTCTTTTGGCGTAGTATAAATAACGAAACAGAAGCTGTCTACGGTAAATCCTGTTGGCTTTTAAAAACCCTTCTCAAAAGTGCGATGTGAATTAGGAAATCGTCGAATTACTTTATCAGATGCGCGGGCTAGACGGCCGAGGGCACGTTGGTTAAACTTTGGCAAAGTTTTAAAAATCGAAGTTAACTTTGCCGGCTTCCACTCCGTCCCTAAATAAAATATTAACGGGCACGGCGATTCGTTTTTGTTTTCGAACGCGTATTACTAATTGACATGGGTTTTTGTCCTATCACGGCTTTTTAATTGATACTTTTGCACTTGCTTTACGCTTTAATTCTCTTTTATATTACTCTTTTATTAAAAAAAAACTTTGCCAATGGCTGTCAGTCAACGGGCCCATTCGTTTTGAATACTGGTTTTCTTATTGTTTCAAAGCAACTAAGGAGTATTATTTTATCATTAGCAATTTCTTTTTTCGAGAATTGAACGGATGCGGCATAAAAGAGCCGCATGTCAATTTAAAACATTGCCTATATGTTGTCTGTTGCCGCTTAGCGATTCAATATGTCTTCATTAAGAGAATATCCAAGCATCGCATTTACAAGCGGAACTCTCAATCTTGATCCTTGTCCAGGAATTATTACTGCAACGTTTCTCTTGATACTTGGAACTTAGTTCAAGTTGAAATTCCTAGATGTGAACTGGTTCACTTTACTCAATTAATATTACATTAACTGCTTAAAACGAAAACAATATGTTTTTGCAGTTATTTAAAGGCATTAGGATTTATATTCATATTTTGTTACCTAATTAAGAACATTAATATAATCATTAAAGTTACAGAAAATCAACTTTCATTACTTATAAATAAACAAATTCCTCTACAAATAATTGTGTTAGAAAAAAAAGAAATTAAATACTACCATATAATTTATCTAAGGTATGTGAATATCCTTTTAGCTAGAATAAATCTAAATTCAGAAATATTTCATAGATTTTTTAAAATGTAGGTATAAAATGAGAACCTCGATAATTCAATGTACACACTTAACTTCTCTTATACTAGAAGAAGAAGAAGAAGAAAAACAAGAACTTCTTCAACTTCTCTTATACTAAGTATTAAGATTTAATTCCAACCTTCCCAACCCAACCCTAAATCCTTATAAACCAAATATAACGACAACAAATTCAATAAGAAATCAAAAGTAATCGACATCAAACCATTCCATTAGAGCAGGACAAAACGAAACCATTACTCTTTTATTTCTAAAAGTTAATATTTAAATTGTGGGAATGAAGTTAATTTAGCATTAGAATAATCTGTGGACGGCGGCCACCCGTTTTGAATTTCGAACTGGACCGTCTGTTTTTTCTTTTTTTTTTGTTTCGTATCGATCGGCATTCTGTATTTGTGATTCTTAAGATAAAGACGTATGGATTTACATATGTTATGTCAGCGGAGGTCCAGGGAACATTTAAATTGGATTTATTAGTCCGTCCCTATTAAGAAACTGAGCTACGTTGGCGGTTTTCAACGACGGTGTTCTGATGCATCCAATACGAATGCTACTGTTGTTTATTTACAAGGTAAACGAAACGATTGTACTTACAATATTCAAACTTATGAATTTAAACGAAATTTACATTGTATTGGGTATATTTAGTCCCGTCCAAAAATGCTTATTTTTTATGTAACTACCCGATAAACAAGCCACATGGTAAGTAGTCATCGTCGCCCACGGACGTAAGACTGGTACGTTGCTCGCCAAGAAAGAAGAAGAAAGAAAGAACGTGTTAAGTCTTAAGATTTCAAAGGAAACACAGGCAGATGGACTTCACAGCATTATAATGATACCAGAAAAAATAATGTAAGTGTTAACGCTGTTACAATTCATATCATAGATGAATGGATGGAGTTAGCTCCTGATCACGACTTAAATAATCGTATGCTTTTGGCGAACAAGATTTAGAGTACCGAAATTATTGAATTACATTTCATTCCATAACTGAATAGTCATTAGAATGAAATCAAAAGGAAAAAATTCTACTCTGTATGATAAAATGAAGTATTTCTAAATTCAGCTTTAAGACTTGACTAGTCTAAAGTAACAAAACAAGTTAAATCAAAGCTTCCAACTAATTGTTCAGACCTATTAAGCAGTATAATTGTACAAATTTTTATTAAAACAATAGTAGAGTAGCGGGTCGATATAAATATTGTAACGTTTGAAATAGGCATGTTTTTATTTAATCCTTAAAAGGCTGTAAATAATCCTTTCTCGAGAAAGGACTACATCGACACTAACAATACAAATGTTGTTACAAACAAAGTAAACATTATTTTTTGTTATACAGCTGTTAATCTGTCGATATAACAATCAGTTTAAAATATTATCTTACATTGACGATCTTAGATAGATCATTGTGTAAGAAAGATGTTTACGGGAATTTTTAAGATTAATAATCTACAATGTGTTCTGATGCAGCCAGCGCAGGTTACAATAACATTTAAGTATTATTATTATGTATGGCATAATTATAAGTAATATGTTTAAGGATATAAAAATACGATAGAGTGAGGGAAATAGTTAAATCGATCACCAAAGTATAAATGAAGTAAGTAAAAGTTTAATACTAAAATCCCGTGTTCAAAAGAAGTCTATAAGCGTAATAATTGCAGGTCATGAAATTCCATAATGAGAATAAGCTAATTTTAATGGTACTTATATTAATTTGAAAAATTACGAAATTTACTATAGATAATGTTTAATCCATATAACATTCAGTATAAAACAAAACCGAAACCTCGTAAACAGTATGTAATTGGATCTTGTAATAATTTGATTGAGGCAGATCAAACCTACGGAGCTTTAAACTTAAAACCTTCATCAACAGGACAAGACAACCTTTACAAAAGGCCCTATTCAAAAAGAAATTCAATTCAGACCGTATTGTGAACCGTACCTTCTTTGACCAATGTCCGCCCATTAACCTCTATTACGGGTCTAGTAAAATAAATACTCGACCGAGATACAATAGAATAAAAAATGTTCATAACAAGAATTAATTTATTGTCCACGATCAATAGTGGTGTGGGTGGACAGATTAGACGGATATAGACGGATCTCAAGAGTCCATCTTTGTCAAGCTTTGATACCAATTTGTTAATGTCGGCATTTCAACAACGGCTATTTAAAGTTTGGTAGGTGTCACGATTATAAGACAACTTAGTCGCTTGAACGTAGGCCTCTCTTTGGTAATCTTCATTCAAATCCAAGCAGCTACAACTTTTAAAATACGCATTAAGATGGGCACAGAGGAAGAAATATAAGAACTCATATTACTTTCTTCTTTCTTAGTAACGAATTCTGAGATCCATGGATCTTTATACTTTATAGAATTTCTATAAATAAATAAATAACGTAACACACTCATAGCCCCACACTAGGATACCCTGTGTCGTGGAAGCCATGGACAACATATAATGACAATTACATATACACCCAGACCGAGAACAGAAATTTAAACTGATCATTTAAATTTCCACCTCGCTGGGAATCGAACCCAGGACCCTTCGAACGGCGATCCGGCGTGGTGACCATTACGCCACGAGGGTCGTCAACCGCCGATTAGTTTGAAGCTCATATAACAAGTATTCGCTGTTTACATTAAAAAGGTTCTTAGCTCAGGTAAGACTCAATTATTAACTAATCAAAAATGATGCGATCTTATTCAAACTAGTGCTATTGAAAACGAATCAAGCGCACGATTGGCTTGTGATTTAGATTCAAACTGAATTTGATCGTGAACTTCGTAAACGAATATCGCTTCGAAGATACTAGTTTCATTAAAGAACAAACCGAAACCAAATTGAATTAAAATTGTTTTTGGGACACCTGCTGGAGAAGTAAATAAGTCACTAAGAAGCAAGCTAGGGGCATGCTTAATAATAGTCCACCAACGCTAACACTGATTCACGTTAAATAATTTTGAAGTTGAGGATAGAAATTCTAATCTAAATATGGTAGCTGGTTTCACGCTAGTAATAAATCGAATCATAATGTAGCACACCATTGAGATTTAACTGGGTACGTATATAGCCTAATAAACAGAAAAAGAGTGATATGCTTGTAAAGAGTGATATACTTGTGTCTCGAAAATAGACGTTTGGGTGATTGATATCAAATGAAATCTATTACAGCCTGAAACTTGTAAACGATAATGAAACTTTGGTTTTGAGGTGTCATAATCTTTGGTTAGACTTCGCTCACAAACATCTCAGATTTATAGATCACTGCACGCTTTAATGAGAATCTAGCTCAGTAGCAACTGTTTAATATATTTCAATTTCAAATATTAGTTTGTATATTAAATAATAGTAAAGGTATAACTAGAAATGATTTTTCAAACAAAAGCTCAAAGATGTTATCAAAGGACAAAACAGGTTGACAATGGAATCGAATTCGATAAAGCCACCTGAATCTCTGATATTTTCCCATGGTCAAACTCCGATAAACACCTTAGCAAAAAACCATCCGAGCCAGCCTTTGACAAACATTTGGTCAAAGGGATTTTTTTTGTCAAAACAGCCTCAAAATGCGTCCATGTGTTCGAATATCGATAATATTGTAACAATAACGAATAGAGTTGGCACCCAGTCGCCTGTAGCCAAAATAACTATTGTACGGCTTTGTGCCTTTCTTTCATCAATTTTATTAGAAAAGGGTTTAAAGGTGTCATTTTCTAAATTTCTTTATATTTTTTTGATTGTTTGTGTCGAGTAGATATTAGGGTGAGATAGGTCCTTTTTGAGTTAATATAGCGTTTTAAAACTTATTAAAAATATGTCACTTTCACTCATTATTGTAATTATGTTACCTTTTATATAGCGTAGCTAAAAAGTATTTATAAATAGTCAACACACGAGTCGAGTAATCTGATGTTATGTGATAATCATCGCCCATGGATATCAGTAGTGCGTAAGGCAAAAAAAAAAGAAAAAGTTTCGAGCCAAATTAGTTACTAAACATTGGTGTTCATTGGACACGGCAAGCTTCAGGAAAAAGTTGTTAAATATAGTCTTTTAGGAGCACAGTTTTAATGCTGCTCCCATAGATATTAGTAAACTGGCTTCAACATTCTTAGTGGTTCACAGGATACTGAATACTCAGTGAGAAACTGCTTTTGCGACAACAAATCATTCATCCTTTTCTAGTCTATTTCCATTATTACTTTCTATCATACTTGCCCCTTAAGGTTGGCACCAGATTTCAGATGTTTTGGATATAATTTCTTCAAGCCGAGAAAATATTGGCCTGTTTATGTTTGTTATCAACATGAAATACAATTTTAAATTCTGATCCACATTTACCTTATACCTTTCCACAAACCTACCTTGGTATAAATGCTCCAGAAACCGACAAATGAATCGCTACCCACACTCCGCTTCACTAAACGTTGATTGACGTCAAGATTGCAGTGTTACTACCTGTCCCTTTATATCGGCCATGTTCGTGAATGATGCCTTTGACCATTGTCCAACCTTTTGATCCGAGCACCGAATTTAATCGCACAACGCATTCCAACAGCAGGTTGGGGCATGGATGTATTGTATTGAATTACATCCAGTTTTGAGATTTTTTGCCATGAACGAAATAGTTTTCGATTTGTCTACTAAAATTTGTTATAAAATTTTCTCTTTACATACATTAAGCAGAAAAATAATTATATACATTATAAAACAACTTATTGGTTTTATCTCTCGGGTTGTTAAGTTAGTTAATCTGAGTATAAATAATTGTTACTACAGTAAGAGTCACATCAGTATTTCACATCAATATTATCACTCGTATTTCCAGTAATTTTTGATCGATCACAAAATAATTTCCAAGAAACTTCATAAGCATGACGCAAATTACTTCGTAGTTGAATTAACGCAAAATTTAAATGTGATAAAATTATTAAAATATGATTTTAAAGTCTATCATTCTAAGCGTTAAGTTAGTTAACCAATATCATCAAGCTTGTTAGTGAACCAATATGTCAAATCAAATTAAATTTAACATAAAACATTAATATAGATACAATCAATCGAAACACGAC
Source organism: Carystus phorcus (assembly GCA_018248895.1). Lineage (NCBI taxonomy): Eukaryota > Metazoa > Arthropoda > Insecta > Lepidoptera > Hesperiidae > Carystus > Carystus phorcus. Next base: position 10,135 of record DWJN01001893.1, on the reverse strand, counting down.
CGCATTGAGTTAAGAAAAAATAGACAGGACCCATTTTTCGAACCGTTTAAGCCCATTGCCTATCCAGTGTTGCACTGTCTCAAAAGCTTATTGTTTCGCTTAAAGAGATTAAGTGGGTGTTAAAAATTATAAGACACACAGTCAAAGGAGTGAAAGATAGCCCGATGTTCATTTATGATTTATATTGTGTTGTACTGTATGTTGGTGTATTGTTCGTTTGTGTCGGAGCTCTCTCGTGGGCGGTTTGTTAGATTTATAATAGTTCGCCCTTTCCTTTAACTAAATTATGATATTTAAGCGGGATTCAATATGCTTAATATCATTCAAGCTTATTTGCGTGGTCTAATCGCTTTTTGCGTGCATAATTTCATTAAACACAATTCGGCTTTGTTGCTGAGCTAACAATCGTTTTATAAAGTCTAGAAAATTTATTATAAATCTGTATTTAAATTTTATTAATACAAGAATCTTCGCTTAAATTTTCTATTACTTAAATTATGGACTCATATTTAATTCAAAATAACGAATAATTGCATATACAATTTATAACGTTTTCTTAGTATTAAGTACAAAACGGTCCTCAATGCGGTAATATTAAACATGCTACTGTAATTTAATCATTGATCTTTTACCCAAATGAGTGTACTCCAAATCAGATAAATTAACTAAACGTTTTGATCAAATCTCCAATAACCAGCCAGAATGAAGATTCCAAGTTTCCTACGCACGAGCTTATCGCTTGATAAACTGTAGGTGTCAAAGCATTACGTCTGCGTTTCCGGACGCAACAACGGCATAAGGTCGTATCTGCATTCTACATACAACGCTGGGAGCTTTCCCATACCGGGCACTTCGTGACCGCTCGCCTTGTTAACGCGATGACCCGAACCGAGATTATGCACTTACATCCGTTTGAATGATGACTGCTTAATTGAGGTCATGTGAAACCTATGCTTACCGTAAACAAGTGCAGATTTTTTTAAAGCCCATCATAGTTGTAATGTATAAAACATTTTCTAGTCACAACGAACAACAGTCTGATATTGGATTTCCTTATTTAGCTTTTCTTTGATTGAAGTATCGATTATAATGAACCCATTAGCACTTTTATCAGATTCACTAAAGAAATTAAAATTAAGCTTATCTTTATATACAAAAAGTCCTACTGTACAATAATTGTTTAATTAATCTTAGTGTAATGCGACATACGCACGATAAAAGCTATTCATCAATCAAACATATCATTTATGGCTGTAATAACCCTTTCTAAATCTAAGTACGACCAAACGGGTCTAGAGTCAAATACTGTCCGGCTATAAAGATAACGAAATTAGCATTGAATATTTATTGTATGTGCTTAATGTCAGGGCAGTGAAGCATTATATGTATAACATTGTAAGAGAATGTTGTCTGCGCCTAGTAAAGCAGGAAGTTTCATTAGCTATTTCGTCTCTCCTATGACAAAGCATCTCTTAGAAAGCGTTGGAGAAGTATTATTGAACATTGTCATGACCAGAATGGTTTTTATTTGTGGCTTGAGTTCTTGCTTTCTAGTATATAGTCATACAATTGTTAATCATATTTAATAATAAGTTTTCAATAACATTTATTTATTTGTTAAATATTGTAAAATTTCAAAATAACAGTTATTTCTTTTATTTTATATTGTTGAATATTTCACTGCGATCCCACCTGATTATGATATAGTATTTGTATTTTATTGATTTTTCTTACAAATCAACTGTACCAGGTTAAACATAATTAAAAATTAAATAAAATATAAATACATCTTAATCCGTTTCTTTCAAACTGTGCATGCACTAAGTACAGTTGAACAGATAAATACTGTAAACAGTACAATACTGCTACTAAACATTTTAAATTCCCCGCTACATATTGTTGTTTGCAAACGATGTAATGAGCGTAGACTAGTGTAACACACAAGACACACTTGAGTAAACCACAGAGTGGGCTAACTGTAAACGCAGAGGCGAACAGTACAATAAATTTGACGGCGCGGCCGCAACCAAGATCGGCTTTCTTCCGATCGCCAGATAACCGACGAGTGACCCGCGTGCGAGCCAAACATGGCCCATTGTCTTGACGGTTCAAACGTCAGGTGAGACTCACGGTACGATTAGAACCGTACGATTACAAATATCACGATACTAAATTTGTTTCATCGACTTTTCAATTGAATTCCTATTTTCAAATAAGGAAGCATTTTGTATAAAATGACACGGTTTTCATGATTTGTCTCCGCGAGCGACGGGTTAAGGGCACGGACCTTTAGCAGCGATTGGAGGCCATAATAGTGAATTTATTTCATCGGTTTCAATTGAGCTTACTGTTTCAAATAAGGGTCCGGTTTGAATAAAGAGGTAATGTTGTCATCGTTTGCTTTCTTGTTTCGCCGATTGTTGCTGTTAGACGGAATGTTTTATATTGGTTTTATGGTTTGATTTTTATTATCTAAATAATAAATACACACGACGAGGCACGTGATGATAAGTAGTTGCTACGAACATCCATAACAGCGAAACAATCAACAATTTTTCCCTTAAAAAAGTGACATTATTAGTGACATTATTTCACAACAATTCACACATACATTGTGTTTACCTAACAAAACTTTTGTTTTTTCGTTGCAAAAAAATGTAGATAAAATTTTGACATGTCTATACATTAACAAGTCTGCGTGAACTGTGCAGGCGATTAAAAGTTCGCGACTTATTTCACACAACTGTTAATTAGCCCATCAACGCTGTAACCCATATTTAAGGTGTAATGTTCTTTCGATTACCATCACATACCACGTATGTTCATAGGTCATGGAGCTCATTGCAGTTTACTAATGATGTCTTAAAATATGAGTTCTTGTATGAAATTCGACCATTATGATCATTCTTATATATTCGTAAATTATGCAGTTTATATTTATTTATACCTAATGTATTAGTACCATTACAATAAAATGAAGTTTTTATTAACTTTACTGCTCAATAGCTATCAAATAAAAAAAACATATTTTTTAAAACTATTAAAAAAACGGTTTCAATCAATACAAAAAAACTTTACTACATTTGTAACGTACTGAATAAAAAAACATTTATGTTAAAAGGGAAATAATTCATTTTTGAGTATCGTTATGTCTAAGACTTAAAAACAATAAATACAATACGTAATGTAAGTAGGTAGGTACTTACAGCCAAATCTCCGATTTATTTAAGCATGGCATTTAGATTTCCCTATACAACTGACGCAGATAAAAAATTAAAAGGTTAATATTTGCTATCGTCCGGTCTCTCACGCTGTCGCCGCCATTTTTTTCTAAAGGTGGCACAACCCTTTTGATCCACACACCATCAATACATTAATAATAGTGTCCACAAAGGATTCCTTGACCAGAATTGAACATATGCGTGAGAAGATTTTTTGCAAGACAAGTGTTACTATCCTTTTCCACCTTTACACTTCCTGTGTTCTGAATATCATATTTTAACGTTAATTTAGTTATTACATACATATTGAATCGATTTATACTCATATATAAATATACAGGTCATAGAAAAAAACCCGCGATGGAATATAACCATTAGTGTGATTCCGTGATGCCACTTTTTATGTTTACTAGCAGACTCGGCCACGCGTTGCTGTGTCTAAAGTTTACACACCGCCATCTGTTAGAATCTTATGAAACTAATTCTTTGTAAGGTATTAAATAAATAATTTGCGATAAAATAATATTGCGAGTATAAATTGAAATGTAAGCTATCCTATCTTTCAAGTTGGATCAAACAACAGTGTGCAAAATTTCATTAAATTCGGTTAAGTAGTATAAGAATCCATTGCAGACAAACACCGTGATACGTAATTTATATTTCACGGGTGATGAGCTTGGTGATAGATTAATGAAAAAACTACTTAGGTGTAGTTTAAAAACAATTACTAACAATTACCTAGGAATAATCCGATTATCAGTTTTTAATATTTACTATTTACTGTATTGATTATCATCTTATGTTAGTGTTAATTGTTTTAGCCATATTAATATAGCCACACCATAATACAAAATATATAAAAAAATATACATGATATAAAAAAATATACACGATGATAATTTCGATGAAATAATATAGGAACAATATATGATACCGTAATCAGACCTACTTTAAAATACGTTTTTATTGTATACAATAAAGTACAATGTATACAATGAAGCATCATTGGAAGTAATGCACGAATTTTAAGTAATAACACGAAATAGCTCCAATACACAAGGCCGCGAAAAGGGAACTACAAAGCGTCAATCAACTCTCGCGCATCACGCGTCACTATTGTCCGGTTTTAGGCTCCCTACATACCGACAGATATATTTATTTAAAAGATTTGTATATTACATATATAGCACATGGTCATTTGAGAGTCATTATTGTGGTATTTATAGATGATTTTGATCACAAAATTCACATCACTTCCTTAAACACACTTATTTATTTAAAATAAAACACTTTTAAATTACATCTGTAGAGGACATAGTCATTTGGTACTGTGGTATTTTTTTATTGAATAATTTTGATCATAAAATCATTACAGTTCCAGGGCTCAAAAACACTCAGTCTTACAATTTCTGTACAATCTTAGATAGTAATCGCCAAGTTATATTGAATTAATAAGATATTATTTTTATATATTTGTCATTAAGTTTTACTATATTTGCTAAAGGTGAGTCAATATCCATAAAAAAGACCTAATTATTTAAAACATACTAATCTACAGTTGTTTAAAAATGTAACAGTACTTTTCTGTTGAATTATTTTTAATTTTAGGACTACTAACATCAATCAATTCGATCAATTTTCACGATATAATTATTGAATCGTTATTAAAATTCAAAGTAATGGCTAATCTACAAATATCTTTATAATCTACACATGACGTTAGATGTTAATCGTTTGTTTTATAGTTTTATTTAAAGAAAAATCTTAATAAAAGTGTAATAACAGATTCATTTGCGAGCACACAAAGTTGAATCGCGGTTTGCTCGTATGTTGCAGCCTTAATATGAGCGATCCGATCTTAATACAAGCGGTCCGGTCTATAATTACCGGACCACAGCCACCTGTTGCGTTTTCACACGCTCAGGTAGAATCCGATTCGGACAACGGTACGTAACTGTATCCTTTTTTGTTCTACCGTCGATTGTTTGACGCGCAATTTCAGGAAATGAACGTTTTGAATTTTTTAAATGATATGACGCGTCTTGGATTCCCTGTATGTAAACTATATTCTATGTTCACCTTCTAATTATTTTTGATCTTACTAATGTAAGGATCTTTGAAATTTAAAAATTAAAAACGTAGTTTTAATAACTCCACTAAGATGTTACTCTGACAACATAAAAAAAAAAAGAAAAACGACGACATTCGGTTTTGAGATCTTGAGATAAGCGGTAGATAAAAAGTAATTCAAAATATGTGATATATATTTAGTATATAATAAAGTCAGTTTTAATTTGTACCTACTATGATGTTTATTTTCCAAGGTTCACTAAAAAAACAAGAGGAAAGGCTTCTACTAAGTTAATGTGTCGACCATCGTACATTTCTTCACCGCTTACCATCACGTGGGGTTGACGTCAAGCATTGATATTAAATAAAAAAAAAAAGAAAACTGTAGAACTCTGTTAATAACGACACTTAAACATATATTAAAAGTGAATTAAATATGAATAGTATTTCATAATAACATGGTCGAAGTTGACTACTTACTATCATGGGGCGTGCCTGCTCGTTTGTGGCCTATTTACATTAAAAAATCAATAAATTTTAATACTTAATTAATATCTATATAGGGTTGTATTTATAAAATATTATAGTTAAGACATATACCATTTTATCTAATATCTCATACAGTCAATTATTTCGTGTTGTGTTGTACCACGAATACAGTTAAAATTTTCATTAGCATTTTTTAATAGAGACTAAAAGAATTGAGGAATTATGTACTACAAGCTGTGGCCACGCCACGCAATTTGCGCCAGCGCGAAGAAAATCGAATTACGATATTGTTTATCCCATCCCCTATTATTTGCGTCAGCTACCAGATGTACACTCCACGTCAATCTCCGATGTTTATTTACCTAGAAACAGCAAACATCGGGCGTAGGGTCAGCCAACATCGACATTTTGGTCGCTAAATTTGATTGTCATAATTGTATTGCCCTTAATAATAGACGCAAATCCTGATGAAGATTAAATTTTTTGTTGATCGAAGCCACGTTTACTCAATTCTGAACCTAAATATATTGTACAAAAATATTTCAGCAATTATTTCACGCTACGTTTAATTTCGAACTTCATACGAATGCAATGGAAAGATTTTGTTTGCAGTGACTTTAACGAATCCTGAATGTGACGAAGCAGACTCGATATAATTAAAATAAATCGTAGCGAAGCAATGCGGCTTGCTTCGTGGTTTGTTATGCGCATCACGAAGGATTGCTTATCTGCTTCGGTGTTCCCGGTTACTTACGATGTGGCAGTCTTCAAGAGGAGAGTGAATAGGCTTTTACTAAGTTAGTGCGTTCACTATCTTAAACTTCTTTACTTACCATCACGTGGGGTTGACTTCAAGCATTAACTTACGGTAAATGAAAATAAAAACAAAAAGACTGTGGTTAACGTTAATATCTGCATGCTTCTAGCTTTCAGTATATAGTATTTATCTACTTATTTCGAAGAACAAGAAAATATGCTTTCATAATTTATACACGGGAATGGTTGAATATTGTGGCAACATTTGAAGATCTCCGATGTACAATAATTGTGTTAGTACCAACTGCGATCCAGACCAGGGAGATAGAATAAGTTTTGCCACTAAACCTCATTCGTGCAATACTGGAACTGAAGTTACATAATTTGGTTGAGAGCCGTTCAATAAACTGTTTTCAACAAACACTATAATTGCCTTATTACGTCAATGTACTTTATGTCATATTCCAATAAACGACTGAGCCTAGAGATTTGACCGTCCTTACAAAAGCCACGTCGAACCAATAATTCATGCTAAATATAACAGGACACAATTATAAGTCATCCGTCCGTTTAGATCTGTGCAAAATTATATTCATTCACTAATACCATTTTCGCAGTGACATGCACTTTTTGCTATTCAAATAGGGGACAGTTGTAGATTTTTTTTGTATGGAACTTTCGTCTTGGTCCCCACGTTGGGGTCCCGTAGTCGATTACGCATATTTTCAGGGGTGCTATGTGTGTGAAAAAAATGTACTATTATAAATAAAAGCAGCTTAACAAAAGGATGCGAGAACGATCGGGGTCACTAGGAAACGGCGGTTTTGATACGGGTTTTTTTACCTGCATATGGGGGGCTCTTTTTTTCGTTAAATTACGGGTCTCAAACTTTACTCGGCTCGCCAGCCAGTCTGTGTTCATCTGTTAAGATGATCACATGCTTTACGACTTCGAGAAGTGTATTAAAGTGCCCAGTGGTCAATCGGGCGTACGGGATAGCAACTGACTTTATTTAGTTTTAAATGGACGGTGTTTGGAAACTGTTTCGTTTGTGTGAACGTAAAGTGATTTCAGCAACGATGGATTTATCTTCAAGGAGTAAGTCAAGATTTTTCGACTCTGGCATCGACGTAAGACGAAAAGGTACTTAAGAACTATTAATACTTCCACTGAAAGTAGACGTAAATTTTCCCCATCAATATTGTATCGTATTTGATGGAACTGTAGTTAATAGAGGAGGGCTACGATAAACTATACAATAACCAGCGGTAAAGACAAATTGGAAAGTAATAAGGCAGTGAAAATGATATCTGGCCCCGAACATATCTCTGTATGAATCGCGGCGAATCGGATGCCATTTACATTAACATATAAATGAGTACGTTAGTGGTCTGTGCGTCATATATTAGGTACAATTCTATAGAACGCACGATGCGTATTGGCTATAAACCGATGTCGTTAATTCTTACAGCACTCAAATTGTTTACGGCAAAAGAATAATATACGAGTATGTGACGGTATTTTTTACGCCTATATCATTATATAATTTAGATGTTCCCGTTCGATTATAATAAGAATTTTCATGTTACGTGTGAACAAGTACTGTGCGTTTTACCATTCAAAGTTACACCACACCACTTACCACCCGAAGGGACTGTAGTCTAACATTAATTCAATAATTAATAAAAATAAGATATCTTAAACAAACTTTTTGATAAAAAATATATTCAGCGAAATAAACTTGGCAATTATTACTCAGATTTAAAAAAATAAATTATAATTTTTCAATATCATAATCTTATTTTTTGCAACTCGAATTATATTTTTTATTATATTCAAGTGTTGCGTCATTTTAAACTGCACATATTTCTTACAAAAACCGCGTTTAATTTTCCACTTATAAATAACACGAACAGCTTATAATTTCGCTTATAATTAGCCCGTGAAATAAATGAAAGCTGGGCCTATATAATATTGCAACTTAACCTGGTTTGCTCGTTTCTTCATTCAAACTAAAAATGGCTGTAGAGCTCAACATCTATGGAATAAAGGGTTGGGAATGGAAAGCGTAATGCGAAATGCTTATGCCAAGAAACCTCAGCACTACATCAATATAAAGCGTTATTTAAAAGTATATTTTAGATAAAAGTGCATTCCTTGGTTGCATTCACCGCAAATTTCTAGCCGCGGAGGCAGTATGTCAAAATAATGACCCCGGAGTAATAGGCTGAGGCCAAGCCGAGATGGAGTGTAATTTAACAACTTTTGTTTGGTGAGGCTAATGGAATTTTTATCTAATGATTTACGCAAATCGCTTCCGAGTTTGTGGACGTATTCAATATTGCTGATATCAGGGGCGGATATATATTTTTTTATTAGAATTGGTTCTAATTGGATTAATTTCATTTATTTTGAATATTTGACTAGTTTCGGAAAACTAGTGAAATAATTTATGAGATGATTATTTTTATATTTTTATTAGTTTATTTCTATGCAATTTTGTTTAAATTTGTAACTGACAAAAAAAGCAACTAAAAATAATATAGAAATGAAAAAATATTTATTGTATACGAGTATTCCACAGTATAGTACAAATACAAAAAAAAACTAATTTTACTACAAACATTTCACTAATTTCAAAACGCAATTTTATTTCTTATAACAATTTATTTTTACTAAAATACTTAAATTTAAGCACTATGGAATATTAAATTTAAGTATTTTTATACTTGAAAAAGAAGTTTATTAAATAAAATTTTATTTCTTTAATGAAAAAAATGTGGCTGGGAAAATAAAATTTTATTTCTCTTCCCATACCGCATTATTTGCAAGGGTTAGTCGTGGTCGCTGGCACTTTTCCGCCCGGACGTCGCTATGACCCCACTTTTATTGCCTCGAAAAAACATATCTCTTGTTTTCGCTCGGAAAATACGGTTTGCAGTTTGCGGAAAATCACATTACGTTTAAATATTTGTAGATGATATTTAAGCAAATTTAGTTTTTAAGTTATATCCGACGTTTCGGTAATTAGAATAATGCCTTCGTTTCGACCTTCGTTGAAAATTGTCATAACCCTTTAGGTTTTCCAGTGCTCTGGAGGGCACGTTAAGTAATATTTTTATTGTTAAATAGCGTGAGAAGTTGAAGGCGTTAGAAATAAATTAAGAGTTGAATTTATTCAGTATGTTAAATTTTTCTTAATGATAGGGCTTCGCGTAAAGATTGTATTATTATCGATATTATTATTGGCATTATTTTTTTTTAATCTTCCTGCTGGGAATCATCCTCTTGCTTCAGCAATCTGCCTACAATCTTGATTTTAGAACCAGTAATATTGGTTAGCAATACATTTGTGATGGTTTTGGTATCTACTGTTTTGAGCAGTGGTAGCCATTCATATACTGCTTTATCGAACATTTATATAAAAACACAGAAACAATAAAATTTTATTTAGTGACGCGGATAGCACAATGGTTACTATGGATAGCATAATGAAACCAACATTCGAAGCGACCTGTATTCGATTCCCAGTGAAGCAGAAATGTTATTGATGAGTTTAAATTTCTCTCACGTGTGTGTCTTTCTGTGTTGTCGATGGC
>DWJN01001892.1:0-16589 GCA_018248895.1 Carystus phorcus | reverse complement strand
AGACTTTTTGTGATGTTATTGTCAAATCAACATAAAAGTAAACTAAATATATTTTTTCTACATATTTTTGAAATAAAACAAATATCAAATCTTACCCCAGGTCACTACAACAAACGCACAGAGAAACGGACTAATTTTAAAAAATCATTGTTATTGCATGTATATAGCAAAATTTATCTTTGTAGAGTATTTTCATTGTTCAGGCAGACATACAATCCAATAGTTCTGATTTACATGTTAGATTACAGGACAGAGCAGATAGTACAGACATAGACTCCAAAGTTAATTTAATTTCAATGAATTTAAATATATCCAACTAGGAACTAACTCCACTAAATTCTAGAGCAATTTCATATGTAATCTAAAACGCCGAAAGAATTACTGCAAACACTTAAAACTAGTCCCCGGCGCCCATTTAAGAAAATGAGACTTTAACTTGGCGTATTTTTACTGGAGTTCGACATTTTGGAGGTATAACTTAGACTTTACAATGTGATACCGGGTTTGACTTGGCACTTAGTATCGTTTGAAACTGTTTAATGTTAGATTTTTCTTAAAAACGATTTAAAATAGGCAGTCTCGAAAACGATGTTATGATTGTAAAGAAAAATTCTTTATTCCATTACCAAAATCGAGAACAATTTTGTTACGAAAATAATAAAATATTATCATCTTTATTTCCTATCCTATGGGAATAATAAAAAAAGTTGTCTTGATGGGTAAATATATAAGTCATAAAAAACTCATTGTCCGAATTAAAAGATTGTAGCTTTAGGAGTTTCGGCACCGTGTGTTGTTTAGTCGATTATTAAGAATTCAGAATTCAGTGTTACAACATACGCCTAAAATTTATACATATCGAAAATTGGCCATCGATGAAAATTAAATAGAAAGTAGCGCCATCACACAACGTTCTATATAAACTACAAAACACTGACGGTGAACCAGAATATGAACAGCCTCATCATCATCGCCGGCTTATATCACCGGTTAAATCAAAATAATAATTTCCATGTTCACCCTTTACAATACACTGGACTACGGCATGGGATTTTGTGTCAGAATTCTGTTCCTATTAAATTCGACCAAAGTAGCGACACTGATCCCCAAAATAGGTCAATATAATTTGTAATGTATTTTTTTTGTTCAGGACATAAATGTGTGGGTACTCTAGGCCTGTCTGAATATTTTAAACTTATTTTCTGGCTATTTGTACCCTAATAAAACATGAATTATGGTACTGGTACGTAATTTTGACAGATATTGGGCATAAACTTTGCATCACCAAATCGTGTTTTGTAGCAACAAACATCCTATAACTATTGCTTCGTCCCACCAGCATTTTGAAGTTACAAACATTCTTCGGATCCATTGTATGTTTTTTCTTTTTCTATATTTCTTAATTCATCCAAACATTATGTAAACCAATTACTATGCAACTTCTATTGCTCTAAAGTTATAATTAACTTAAAAACTGCTATCATAACATCTATCACATTAAAATTCATTCACGTTATAGCGTTGACGAAGACAAAATCAAAATTATAATTTCCATGTTCAATGGCATAAATTTTCAAGCCCAACACGCTAATAAAGTGTACCAGACTCCATCACGTCAGATTTTAAACTCGAATCGACGTGGCAATAAAAAGAGACGTGAGCATAACGCTTAAACAAAAGGCAATTTCAAAAATGGAATATTTTCACGCGAGCGAGTCCCAGGTGCGATCGCCATTCAGAGTCTATCACGAATTCGTTTTTATTACCAATCGGGCCCTTCATCTACAATATACTGAGTTTAATGGTGTTCCATAGTAATAACTGTTGGCGACGTCTGTTTAGTGGATCGCTGTTGAGTTATGGTCGCCTGGTACTTTGTTTTTGGAATTTTGGGATTATATGCATGTGTGCTTGACTCTTTCCATGTGTGTGTATGTAAATTGCAATTAAATATTTTATATGTATATTACGAGTATAATTTGGGATAATTTATTTCCTTATCACTAAACTTTATGAATCACTTATTTTCGCAAAAGGAAAGATGTTCAAGTGAAATAGTGATATAATACGTCTTTCACGGCCTCACTTCTTGGAAGTCAATTTTTATTATAGCTTTGCGTACAAAGTTCGCTAGTGATATTCATACCTTCATAAATGTAAAGTCCTTTGATGTCAATTCAGGTTTCGCGCCAAAAGATTGTGAAGTAAAAATAAAATTTGCGTTCAAATCACGACTGATATAAACCTGCTAAAATCAAACTTTTAAAATAACACTCACGTTTGTAAACAAAATAATGTTTAATTTACTACTTACTAGAATTTCGCAAGTTTGCAATACGGCACATTGAAGTATTGTGCAATCTAATATTTTTCTGGCAGATATTTCGACTTTAAACAGTACACGTAAAATAAATCCCGGCAGTGAGACTGTTTGCGCCACGTGTGCGATATTTGAAATCCGTCCAGTCGGACGCAAATGCGGTTTATTGTGTGAAATAAGTCTGCATATTCGGTTATAATGTACAGTGTAATACACTTATCATGTGTACAGAGTAATGTAAAGTATATTTATACATTAACCTGTGGTCTAATGCATTAGAGTGCTAAGTAAGAGACATTTTACCGTTTAATATGTACATATTGTACGTAATTATTCTCGTACATTAATAATCCTTTCTAAGTAAATTTTCTGTATTAAGATGTGAATCAATATGAAATATAATTTGTAATAAGTAATGAATCAGTCGAACTATTAGCCCATTATTTATTGACTATTCGTTTATATAGATTAGTTAGTACATTTTGCTAACCTACAAGGTATTTCGAATTTTACTAAACAAAAACCGTATTGTAAATACGTAAAATCTGTATTTCAGAAATTCGCATTAATTCTCATCACTTTTATCTTAATCGTTTTTTACATATTAGGCCTAAAAATATCAAAATTATACCTTATATAACAGCTAACAAGATGGCGATAATTGTGAAGTTCTGGCTTCAGTTTATACAAATAAATTACATAGTTGTGCGCACACCTATACCGTGAATAAAGATATCATGCAAAGAGTAAGTTTCATACATTAGCTTGACGGTGGCGGCGCGGTGCGGCGTTCGTTAGAACTAGTCGTAAGTGTAGCGCCACACCTGGCGAATTATGATGCTTTCTGTTAGCGTGTGTGTATTATTTTTGTCGAAATTTCTAGAAACCCTACGATTACACTAAAATATGACGTAATTCGTAGTTATTACTTTAAATCCGTATAACTTTATGATAGAATAACATAATGATAGTAAATATAATAAAATAAAATTTTAACCGTTTTCAAGGGGAAGGTTCTCAATTTGATTGTATTTTTTTTATGTGTGTTACCTTCACAGGGTCATCAAAATCCTAAATTTTGTTTCTTTTTAACTTGTAACTAACTTGTCATGTGTTCCTATTTTAATTTAAACGAAATCTGATGAGTAATTTTTATTTTTAAGTTATTCCTAACAACGCGTATGTAATTGACTTCGAAAATTAAAATATATAATTCGCCACATTTAATCTAATAATGCACAATCAATGTAATTACTAACTATTCAAATTCCGACAGTTGTTACAAGTTATGCCTGTAAATTAAAACGTCCCTAGAAAGTTTATTCTCGTGTCGTGGATATTTGTGACGTTAATGCAACTGCAAATCTCTGTGTAGTAAGCAATCAACGTATATAAGAGTGTAAAAAAATATAAATGTTTATTTATTTAAAGCCATAATGAAACAGGTTTCATCGCAGTTAGAAAATTAGAGCATACAGCTCCAATGTTTTCCATAGTATAAAGTCGGCGTCCATTTCTAAGAATTTCCTCCTAATAAAATTACCTCCATTAAAATGGATGCTTGTTATGCATGTTTGTTAAGCAAGTAATACCTCAGGTTAATGCAACTATACGTCATAGTACAAACTCAATCCCGCAGAGAATATGCATAATATAATAGAAAACTCCACACTAATGCCAGTATCTAGTTCGCTCGTGATAAACGAGTTTCCTTCTATGAAAAAGCGGTTAAGATTTTTCCACCACCACCCTCAAGTCCGCCCAGTATGTATCTAGCGAATTAATTAATTACTAACCCTCGAGGATAATAAATGCGGGTACTATCTACGTCGCTATGAACTCGGAACATATTTTTCTATCAGAATAATATTTTTTTATTTATCTGCTAATTGCCTGCTCTTCATTGGGGAGTTGTGTATTTATCTTGATAATAGGCAAAGAATTCACTTACTGGGTATGAATGGGGAATAAAACTGGTCAGTTTGTTTGGTATAATTCAGCATGGGTTTTTGTGTGTAGTTCGGTTAATAAAATATTCGCACACTATCACAAATTGCGCTTGTGTATCTGTGAATACACGCAAACGAATAACGAAAAACCGACCTATCTCTCTCGCACGCCTAGCTTATGAGCGAGACAGAAACAATTTTTATTTTTTCTACTATCACAAAATAGGGTGGTGTTTTTTAAACTTGTCTGTCCTTAGTCAAAGTTATTCATCAAAAAATCTTCTTGATTATATGTGAACTGAAAAAAAATTACACCACCTCGTTTGTCATATCTCGTGCGGCAACCCTACGTTATTATATCGTTGACAAAAACCCCGCGTCACCGTGAAGAATCAAGTTTGGGATTAACAGACTGTCTACGCGTTGTTCATTTATTTTTCCCGCGCAAAAAAAAAAAACAAAAATGCTGAGGCCGGTGTTTTGTACTTTTGTGCCGCGTTCGGCAATGTTTTGTTTCTGAAGTGTTTTATTGCGAATTGTTTCTTAATTTTCGCATTCCTCTACTCTCCTTTTCATGCTTTTGTTAACGGTGGTTTCCAAATTTTTCCACCAACGTCTTTTTTAATTTGTCTTTTATCGTGACTACAATCTAAAAAATAAACTAACGTGTGTGATGTAGGATTACGTTATCAATATTATTATTCAGTCATAATATTAATAGTATTTTCTTTCCGTAAAACCCGTCTAGATAGTTGCTTTTGCTTGAGTTTACCGCCAACGAAACTATAAGTATTGCTTGTTAATTAGAAAATCTAACAGTAGAAAATTAATACGTTTTGAAAATATCGCATTCAAATGATCATTGATATGTATGTAGAGGTTTTGACTTCGGGTATATACGTAACTATTTTATTCTGAAACTTCCAACCGTATTAGTTGGCTCTCGTTGGAAGTTTACTTAAGGCCCTTTAGGGTATCCCAATGGAAGTTATTTCGAGATCGTATGGTGAGTTTGGAATATGTGGTAAGTTTTGGTTGGAACAAATTCGTGAGTCAACGTAAATGGTTACGCGTTGTTTGCGATTGCAAATTTAAACGCCCACTTATATGTCTTCTCTTTATGTATAATTCTGTCCGGGTTTATGTCATTTAACTTCAAAACGGTTTTTGTAGTGGATTCTAGAATGGTTTAGTTTCGCAATTTATTAATTAATTACAGGAATCAAAGTTATAAACATTAAATGTAAGACGATTAGAATATATCATTTGTAGTAGAATTTATCTGCTATTCTTAATCTTATGATTATTATCTGTATCTGTGACAGTTACTAGATTTAGTACGCGCCAAAGTGTCCAGATTCGATACTCGAACAACAATTTTACGTAGAAGATAAATATCTGTTCTCAAATCATGTGTAATTAAACATAACTTTGATTGTATATCTATGCCACACAACAACCCTTAATACACACATTAGTTTTAGTTAACCGCTCAAAAATAACATGTCCTTATCGATCAGTTAGTCGGGTTCAATTGGTCTAATAGATATGAACGCTAATGTCGGAACACCGACATTTTACTGAGTTGCTAATAATGCCACAGATAGGCTAATAGAGACAATTTGTCCCTTAGTTAGTAGATGCTTCCCCATAGCCACAATCTTCAGTTATGAAGGACCGTAGAAAGTGTGAGTTTTAGTTAAATAATCTGATATATTTATCCACACAATCATGTAGCTGGGGAGCGATACATCAAATGTATTATGGAAGTGAACCAGGAACGTAATACGCCCCGCGGGTCCGCGCAGATGTTGTATGAGATACATTTATACACGTCAGCGCAAAACGTATATTTGATTATTGCGTGGAGCGAAAGGTTTCCATGAACCGGTTATACGCCTTAAATAATATATCATCCGAGCTTCCGTCGCTTGTTTAATAGTTAATCTTCGAGATTTAAGCAATTCTTTGGCGTTGCGGCCTAGGATATAAAGCGCAACATAAGTGGGGTAAGAGGTGACAAATGCAAGTCTATTTGGTAGGACTTCACGTATAGAATATTATTGGTATTTATTAGGTTTTTCCTTAAAGCCTGCCTAACTAGTTACCACCTATATGCTCAAGTCAGCAGCCAAATTATTATGGTTATGATAGCAGATTTGAGAGTAGTTAAATGTAACCGGTAATCAAATGCGGAACTTCTCGAAGCATGAACAGAATCGCTTCCAACTGGCTAAGTCGTTCAGTCTTGTAAGTAGAATGCACTTCAAGACCTAACTATTCATTAGGTATTCACCTAGATTTAAAACACCATAGCAATAATTTAAAATGAAATATTTGAGATATAAAGCATTCCAATGTAATCCAATTTTATTCCGTTTTGATACTTTTGAGGTAATGAAAATAAAATAATCAAGAATCGCAGGTAATGTGCATATATTTTTGCTGTTGAATATGGTAATTGCTACTTTAAAGATTAACCTTTTTGGTGCTTTTAAATTTCGCACTCAGAAATGTCAGAAAATATGAATATATCACGTTGTTAAAAGCCTTGTAACGATTTAAGTATCTCTACAATGTTCACGATATTTGGTGGGTAACTTTGACCTGTTTGATACTTTAATGAACGTAATGATCATAGTGACGTAGCTGATGGAAGTGCTGGAAAAGCTTAAGGTTATAATGCTGATATTTTAAGATAATTATTTGTAATGATGCTTTTAATTTGATGCTAAATTATTTTATGTTATGTTACTTTCAAAAATTTTGTAGTCCTAACATTGCAACGCCCTTTCAGGGTTCATGCCGTTCTAAAAAAATATACTTTAAACAACATGTTATGTACGCATTACGCAATAAATAATATGTATGGCTTATAGGTAAAAGTCACTAAAATATAGATGAATATATACATGACAAGGACGCTTGAATACCTTAACAAGTCGAAAATTCACATTTTCAAAGCAACAATTTTTAAGTTTAAGCTTCATCTGTAATTCTGATTTTATGTTGATAAGTACTTTTTTATCTGAATGTGTATTCATTTGCTACGAGTTTTCAGATCACTAGGAATTAAAGAATCCTAATCCAATTAAAAAAATAAATATGCAAGTTGACGTATCAACTTATTCACGCGTGGTACGGATATTAAAGATTTCTTCTTTAATATTATATTTTTCCGTACTTTACTTTGATTTAGCTATCTTAAGATGGATGGATGCAGTTTACTAATAATTTTCATCCATATCATTCACATCAACGCGAACACATTTAATGATTGACATCAATACCCAAAGGATGAAAGCTATTGACATGTTAAGGTGTCTATCGTCAACGAACAAATGATTTGATTTGATCGATTCATTGATTCGAATAAAACGATCTATTCGTCTATTGTCAGAGATGTCGGTATCGTAATATATTACGGTGCTGGATAACAAAGTGTTGAATCTATTGGATGTTTTAGCTTCGTACGGTTATGAATTTGTCATAAGCGGCTGATCTTTGTCATAGTAATCGACTTAGCTAGACAATTTTTATATGGCGGTTAATTGGATGAAGTCCATCCATCTTCCATTCTTTCAACATCCATCCGTACAAATACTTCAGTCACCTGTCCTTTTTGTGAAGATTCTAAAGAAAGAAATAACTAAGTATTTTAAGTCGATTACCTTATCGAAAAAACTGCGTTTTTCTTAAAGAAAAACATTCATGTGATTATAAAATTGCAAGTATATTAGTTTGCGGTGTATGGTTATTAGTATTTGACAGAATAGCCTACTTACTGATGTTTGTTGAGGTCGGCCATTTTGAAATGATGAGAATTTTCAAAATATCGTGGGAAACTTACATAATCTCAATACTTTGTAATATTCTATATCTATTGTTTTATGTATGAGTAAGCTATAAAACATATATATCTCAGTAATGAAATAACATTTTCTTACACAATACCCATTTCCGACCTAAATAACGTTTGATCTAAGCTATTAAACTTAAATAAAAAAGCATACTATTTTCAAAGAATTTTATTCCATCATGACAGGATTTAATCCCACCCATTAAATCAGGAATCAAATCAATTCATTGCAAACACTGTTACCCTGTCCATTAAATATTAAAACTTCTTAATTCCGCGTCGTAACCGCCGTCAGAACAGAGTTTAAATCCGGATTTATTGAATCGTAGGCCAAATTGTTTCCTATTACTACAGTTTAAAGTTCAAAGTTGCTTCACAAACATTTTAACCCAACCAAATACAAGTACGACTAATGAAGTTAAATTTTATAAAGCGAAACTGGTGCGATAAAACAAACTACAATAATATGAGGGATTCAATAATGTTTTTACCGAGAACTTAAAGGATATTAATTACGTTTATTACGCGCGAGTATTGGTACACTATAATGGTTGTGACTTGTGTTGCCTAACTATCGATTGTTTATCGGTATATTGTCAATACTATTGAAACCTCGAAAACCATCGACTGGACTATGGATGACGTCATTATCACGTCTACTATCAATACATCTGTAGTGTACTCTGTACGTATGGTATTCACTCAAGAGAAACTCAGTGCACCTGTATCACTGGCTCACCACTACACAACACGAGCGCGGACGCACGTCTAACCCGCACCGAGTCCTCTACTCGACTGACAGTTGACAGTTACCTCCACCAATGTTAAGTGTCTACAAAATGGATAGAAACACTACAACATCAACTATTGATAGTGAGGCGTCATAAGTTGTGACTATTGTATAGAACAAGCCACATTGTACATCTGATCGATCCTTTTAGTTTTAATTTCAATCTACAAAATTTATTTGCAGCAGTTCCTATGGCTAAGATCAATAATCGGCTTATTATACATTTCAAATAAGCGATATAATAAATTTTTATAAATAAAATAACAAAGTTAAAAAAAATATATTTTTAATTTGAACACAAATAGGCAGTAGGTATCTAAAGTTTAAACTAACTTAACTTTAAAACTAATAAAAATTAAACTTAACTTTAAACATTAAACTTAAACTTAACTTAACTTTAAAACTAATAAAAATCAAAGTTGACAATTTCGTAAATCAGCTGTTTTCAGTCGGCCATTTTGAAATGTTTTCCCCCGCTCAGGCCGGGCTATTTAAACTTTTTAAATGTTTTAATTTCAGTTTTACTAGCGTGATAACGTATCGCGTGCAGCCAATAGTTAACCGTAATCCTTACTAAACTGTTACAGAAGTTTTGTTTAATCCTCGAAGTTTCCTTCGGTTAATTGAAGCTACAATTGCAAAATTATGCAGTCGGAATTAAATATGGAGGATAAGAAATTTGTTTGTTTATTTTTCAACACTACTGGGTTTTATTACGTACTTCTATACTAACAAAACAACACAACGTTTAATGCAAATGTTAATAAGGTGTTACGTGAATTTAAGTGATTGTAATTACGCAGTTAAATTCTTATAGTAGAGTTAAAGTTATGTAGAAGTATTAAACTGAATGTACTGTGTTTATAGCCTATCGTGCCTATACAGTTGTTGTGAATTATATAATTATTTTTTGAATAGATCTGATAGTGTTTTATTTTTTGGCAATATACCGACATCTTGTTTTATTACTTATCCGAAGGTTTGGCGTGAAAGTCTGACAAACAAACTTATATTAACATTTAAAGTAATAAGGATTTCGAACACACTTATTCACAAGATAATGTTAATAATGATACTTCATTTTCACATAACCAGCTGTTAGAAGCCATATACATATATTGCAGTCATGTTATTGTACTTTATAAACATACAACCGCTTATAAAAATAAGGTAAAAATATGTTATTCGAAATACTAATTGGAGTTCCAAGTTTAATACAAGTTTCAAATAACGAACACAAAGTGTTGTTTCGTTTTCAGCTTTTAAAAAATTTAAATCCGTATGTCAAGGAATCGCGTGCTTTCAGCCAATGCCTACAACACGAGATTGAACAAAAAAAATGTTACCAGTTTTATTAACTTTTATATTCTTCTAGTTTCCCGTCACGAAAGCCACTAATTTAGACATTTCTGTATACATATACGTAGAATATGCTAATAAGTTCTTTGGATTTATACATTATTTGGATAACTAGTATATAATTATGATTAATTATGATTTTTATAAAGAACATAGTATGCCATACGGGGTTCAAAAATAGAGTATCAACTTCTTTTCTATATTTATAGTTTCCTACATATGTCGCGATTAAATAAATTAAAAAAAAATGTCATGATTTGCCTGTGTACACCACATTAGACCTAAAAAGATTACTGGCATAACATATAATTAAATTGAATTGAAATCTCATTACAGAAATAACAGGTAACGTTGAGCTCAAAGACAATTGTCAAAACCAACTAACTGAATTTTTTATCTAGACTGACCAGCTGTTAGTTAACAGCTCCCACGATCAATCGTACCAACATAACGGTTGTAAAAAATATTTGAAATAGAACGGACATTTGTATCCGAAACACATACTCGTAGGTAAACAAATTGCCTAGAATCGATACGAAAGAAATCGTTCGTCATTCGATGAAAAAATCGAGTGGAATGAATGACGTTTGCTCCCAGCTGTTTCCGTGCACAGCTGATCGAACGGATATTGGCTGTTAAAGATCGGGTGACTCGCTCGTGCGTATAACGCTGTCCCTTTCGCGGCTTTTAATTTTCCCCCATCGCTCCCTTAATGAGCGACGCGACGCTTTCAATCTCTGAAGTGCTTCCGATGAGAACTTTTATTTTTAATACCGCTTGATATTAGTACCTATTACAATCATGTGAATACTGATCACATATGATATCGATATAATGTGTACTAGTCACAGCATAAAACTTAACGATTACAATGTCATCATACAAAATTACGTCTTATAAGTATTGCTGAACTTTTATTGTTAGGTTGTTTGTAATTTTGAAATCTATTTCAATATCATTATTCATTGTGAATATTGATACTAATTTAGCATTGTACACATAAATTTCAATTTTCGTATCTGTTTATTCCTTCGCGTTACTAATGTAATAAACTGCACATTACTTAGATTTAAAGTGTATCGATTTTAAAATCATCCATTCATGTGGATATTTTTTCAATACACTTATGCCCGTCATTTATTTTCTATGTTTTCGTTCCACCATTGTTTTAGACAGGTGCTGCATCGGGGAAAAGAATCATGCTATTCAAAGAACAAATAACATTTACGAAATCCCTAGATATTGCTTTCTTTTTTAAACGTTTTCCATTCAACTACACAATCTACAGCTTAAAGTTGCTGGCACATAAATTCGGAATAAGCAACTGGATAAACAAAACAAAACTAATCGCTCCGACCAACGCCAGAGGGCGCGGACGTATCGAACTGTCGCTGTATGAAATTTGAAATTGTTTAGAACGTTCTACGCTGTAACAGTTCCTCGATGTTTAAAAATAGAACGTACTGAAGTGAAGCAATGTGACTACAAACAATTGAATACGCGTCTAACGTATTTTGATTTCTTCTTAATATAAATATTATTATACACTACGTGTCACAGTGTTCATCCGCGATGGACTCCCTAAACTACTTAACCGATTTATTAAAATTTTGCACACCGTATACAGTTTGGTCGCTTAAATAAAGATAAGATAGCTTACACCTCAATTTATAGTCGCAATATTATTTATTGCAAATTGTTTCTTTAATATCTTACAAAGGATTAGTTGTTTAAGGTTCTTACAGATGACGGTGTAAGGTAATTAGTCTGCTAAATTGAGTATGTAAACCTTAGTTGTATATTTTAAATTATGTATTAAATCTTTTTTCTTTGATGACAGGTAACAATTTTATAATTATACAAAAGATGGTCATTTTTTGAAACATGCTGCATCTAAAGTTTCATGTTTATTCGTTCATTTTTGTAGATATGCAGGTTAAAAAACCGCTCCATCGTTAATTAAAATAAACTTATAACTTTTCTGTTTAAAATTAAAATTGGAGCAAAGTTTGATTCTTATTTTAAAAGCTAAGCTAAGCTCAAACTAAAATTCCTACGGAGTCGCATCTTGTTTAAAATTCCGTGCGTTTACCGCGGTAATTAGACTATCTGAGATAATTAAGTACAATTTTCTACAGGACACGGTTGGAATCGAAATTAAGTTCAGGTATTTTGTATTGGCATAGTACAAAACTGTTTTGAAAGTAAAATTATATACCTTAAAGAAATTAAAAAGTTGCCTTGCCTTCAACCTATTAATTGCCCACTACTCGTGCTTCGGAGGGCACGTTAAGCCGTCGGTGCCGGTTGTTATGCACATAACAGTCGTTAAGCCATGTCGGAGGCCTTCGGGTGGTTTGAAAACTTCCGACACTTGGGTTGACCACTAACCCCTCCACCAATCCGCATTGGAGCAGCGTGAGTATCCTCTAGACCTCAGTGTTGAGAAGTGAGCCGTGCTCAGTAGTGGTACATTAATGGGTTAAAGGCAGGTCTCTCCTCATCATTGAGACACAGTTTAATCCTTCTTCCCGTCGTTTCCTCATGACTTGAGTCTCGTGGTCATCATAGCTCCTTCTATTAAGCTGTTCCAGGCTCTGTCTTGTCTTGTCGTATGGACTCATGAATGATCTTACAGACTTGTCCTATTGTATCGGTTCATAGGGTTGCTAATCTTCCTCTATCTCTATTTCCTTCCACATGGTTAGCCACAATAAGTTTTTCGACAATTTAATCACTTAGTAAAAAAAATAAGTTTTATCAAAATTCATAATTTTACAGTAATCTTTGATAGTTCACTAATTGTCTCCATAAAAAGTGTTAAATAACTATTTCATTATGTTAGTATCCTAAATCTTTAAATTAATTCTAAATCTATTCCTTATATCTAGTATCTAAGTATTCAAAATAAACTCTTAATTAATAGCTAATTAAAATGTTTTAAGTAAAAATCATGCGTTCTTAAAATTACTTTAACATCGGTAGCTACTTAAAGTAACTTAATTAAGAATCATAAAAAAATGTGTTGGTTATTAAACAAGTTAAATGAGATATTAGCTTTAGTGATCTATAAAAAAGTTTTCAAGCAAACGTAATACCAACTTTCAAGTTTGTGAATTTTGTTTTTACTTCGAGATAATTTAATGAAAAAAAAAAGAACGCTTCTTGGCGAATGAAGCGTTATACACTCTGATATTCCCTGTTATCAAACAATAGCTTACTTCATGAAAGTCGCTGGGATTTGACCACTCCATTCAACCCTAACTATCTTTCATACATTTTTTTACAATACAATACACTCTTTAATGTATTGTGTCTGTAGTGTTTGAGATGATAGTACATATGTATATGCAAAATAGATGGTACATGCAAAATATGTATGTCACATACATAAGTGTGTTTATAAATACATACATGAAATAAATTATTTGAGTTTCAGTTTGAGAATATATCGCTAAAAGCGATCTCTAAAAGGCAACCTTTAGGTGACAACTAAAGTACTGGTAAGAACAGGTTTACTAGAATTTCAGGGCGTTAATTACAATACAAAACATACACACATACATATAAGATAGAATAGAGATTAATGAGCCCACGATGCTAAATAGGTATGTATTTACTTGGGCATTATAGAGACCTAGAGTAGCGAAGTTTAGATGATAAAAAAAAAGATATCATATGATATATACCTTTTCATTGATGGAGGGAGCGGCTATAGATTTTCAAAAATGTTAAAAAAACTGCCGCATGGACATACATGAGTGCGGGAGATATTGATATCAGAGATGTTCAGCGTGGCACGTAGCCGTTTTGGTCCGTCCTAGAGTGAGGGAAAGTGAGAGGATCTCAGGACGGTATAATAATAGTTACGTAGGGGAGGCACCGGTGTGCTCCTTGGAGATCCCGGAGCCTTCCCATATATACATCTGACTGCCACCGAGAGGGTTTTAGCGGGTAAAAATCCCCATTGGGTATCTTAAGATTTCCCCTTCGGAAAAAAGAGATGTCCAACGCATGTATCATTAAAAATGTACATTTATTAATCTGAGTGTTAAAAATCTGTTTACATTCACGTATTTAACCTAAGGGCTCGTATAAACAAGACTTAGTTATCATAAAGCCCCTACAAATTGACTCAAGAATAGAAGATTTAATGAAATGCAAGTAAAAATTTTTATTTCGCGCGCCTTCAATAACTACGAAACGGCGCGACTGTCTTAAAACGCAGTAAAACGAAAAAAGGTTCTTTTTAATAAAGCTTTTTAACTCTCTTTTATGTAGTCTGGTTTAACTGTCGGCCCAATTTGGCTGTGTAACAATTTTTGTAATATTATTCCTCTTTTTTTGCAGGTAAGTAATGTTTGATGGAGGGCAACGAATTTGGCCGGGGTAAATGAAGGTATATAGCAGTGGCGTGTATCGATCGTAAGTGTTCAGTTAAATAAATGAAACCTGACGCAGTTGAGAGTTTGATGATAAAGCGATAAGCAGTAGAAATCCGCCAAACTTAATAGCCCCTCTAACTAATGCGAAATGCTATACACATTTTTCGGATATCGCAAAAATAGTTATGCGGATGGAAAAACGCGAGCGAGCAGCGGATTGCATCATCTTCAGCCCACACTAAAACCCCATATATCCATATTTAACCAGGGCCTAGTTGGGAAAGGCCATAAAGTTTAGCGCCAACTTCATAATTAAAAAAAAACGTCATTGCCCAAGCCAAGATACAATGACCAAGAAATAAACAAAGAAGATACATTGCAACTTTTGACTTTCCAAAAACTGTATCATGATTTCGTTAAATCAATCAATCAATCAATATTTTATTATCATGATAAGGTTTACGAAAATTCTTGAATTACCCAAATTGAACAAATCACTCAAGAAGATTTCCACTCAATTGTTTCGAATTTCAATTCTGTTGATAGAAAGCAATTCACGTAGTCGCTCGCACAATATTTGAGGCTAATTTGCGAGTTACACCAACTTGCGATTTCATAACAACCGCTATTCGCGTTACCTCAACAGGCTTTGTGAAAACGCTAATTAAGGTAAATATTAATTCATTTATACTGCGTCACGTCAGCAAACGCCGTTTAAATTGGTAACAGTGAGTAAATACGCTAATTGGTAAATATTTGAAATTTGTGAGACATTGTCTGATTTGTATCGGATTAATGAGTGGAGCGACCGCAACTAGACATTTGAAGGGTTGAACCCCCATCCCCTTCAGTTGTTTGTACCCCCATGGATTAACAAAGACAGAAATGTCTATGGGCCTCTCAAATCTACGTGTCAAATCTATACTTATATCATAAAACTGAAGAGTTTGTTTGTTTGATTAATTGATTGATTGTTTGAACGCGCAAATCTCAGGAATTACTGGACCGATTTGAAAAATTATTTTAGTGTAAGATAGTTCATTTATGGAGGAAGGCTAGGCTATATAACATCACGCTAAGAGGAATAGGGGAGGAGCAGCAATTAAAAATATTGCGAAAACGAACGAATTTTTACTGAAAAATCATGTATTACAAAATTGTTCCCCTCTTAAACTTCTAAATAAAAGTCTGCGACAGCTTTTAGGGTTGACCCACTATAACAGTCCAGCTTTTAGTGTTGACCCACTATAACCATATTTATGTTAAAAATTTACCGAAGCGAAGCGAGGGCTGGTCGCGCTAGTATGACATAAGCAAAGACTAACAGACAATATTGAATTCGACTCGCGTGGCGTAATGGTCACCACACCGGACCGCCGTTCGAAGAGTCCTGGGTTCGTATGCCAGCGAGGCCAAAATTTTAATGATGAGTTTGATTTTCTATTTTCGGTCTCAGTGTATGTGTTAGGTAATTGTCTTTCTGTGTTTTCCATGGCACCCACGATACGGGGTATCCTAGTGTGGGGTTATGAGTTTGTGGCGTTATTAACATAATGCAAGATAATATTTTCTGCAATTTATTTGTTTACCTTATAATAGCCCTTTAAGCTCGTAAAAACTTATTTTATTTACATTAAACCAATAATAAAGCCTGTTTTAGATGCATATAAAAGTATCAACTTCGTGCCTACGAAAATAATTGCATAAGCCGCTATAAATATTACTTAGCTGTACTGTCGACAGGGCGTTTGTCATACAGAACATTTCTCTTACGGCTGCTCTTCGCTATGATAATGTGTTCCTACTTTAGCAATTTATAGCCAACTTGCACAATTGCCATGTGCCTTAACAGTACTGAAATCAGAGACCGCTTTCATCCATATATTAATACACACATCAAAGCGTTTATACTGCAATTACGGAACGG
>DWJN01001891.1:0-16594 GCA_018248895.1 Carystus phorcus | reverse complement strand
AACTACATAATGTTGCGGCCGGCGTTGCGAATCTATAATATAGTGTCAATAATTGTCCCCAAAATTATACACATTCTTTAGTATAAAATGTCTGACTTCGTGACCTCATTTAATTCATTTGAATATTTTAAGTTTACAATAATACAGTGTCCACAATTAAATATAATTACTAGTTATATTAGAATTGATTAAAATACGTCCAAACAATAATAAATGTAATTTACCTGTAACATTATTTTGCATGTATCATAGACAGGGTAAAAAATATACGAGGTAAATATTACGCAGTCAGCTAAGTTTATGACAATCAAAGGTGGATAAATGGCGGAAACATCCTTCAGCATTTTTATAGTTAAAATGAAACGTGATTATGATCTGCAGGTGTGTATTCCACAGTAATCCAAACTTACAAAATATGCTAACAATCGTACTGTTATTATTGAACATAACAAATTAACATATTTTCACGTTTATAAATATACTAACTATATAAATATTAAAGAATTATACTAGTATTAAAGCAGACAAAGGTTGATTTAGTGCAGCTTGTGGTATAGAGGTAGATACAGTATGCTTTATAAAATGATACTTGTACCCATTCATTTATTTTTCAAATGCAATCCTTTTCAAGCGAATACTTTTAATCACTTACACGCATAACATCGTAGTTTAAAAAAAGATTCAAAGAGATTTTAAGGCAAGTAACAACTTTAAGATTACTAAAAATTGAATAATGAATAATGCGTCAACGACGTTAATAATTCAGACAAGTTATAAACATTCGATTAAAATTAATTATTGTTACAAATCAACACGCCATTTTATCGATTAATTAAAAAATACCATCACTTATACTACTATTTAATTCAACCAAACCACTTATAACACTGGCCTTATAACCCGTGTCGACCCCATTTCTATCGTCTTATTCTATTAAAATATCTATCTATTTATATATTAACTAATTGAGTTACCTCTTCAAACCGTACAGTTTGAGTTCGTTGAGATTCGCCTCGGTTTCTAGTCGATTGCATGGCAACCGACGAGTCACTAGCACTTTTTAAAGTAAAACGTCCCTGTGTAGAATACACATATTCTATAAGTCCGATTATTATCACTGCGATGCCACTGCTCCGGCCATTCGTTGCCGCACGCCGAGCCCAGAGCTATTCAAGCTGTTAAGGATTGAAGTTGCAGTGCTGTCCTTTGTCTCCATTTTAGTAGCCTCCGCCTCTTGTTCTTTCGCAGCTTTCGCGGCATTAGCCTGGTAGTAGCAAAGGTAGTTAGTTATTGGATCTATTCGATTTTAAATAAAATCTTATTTATGATAAAGCAGGCGAACCTAGTATTGAACTGCTCTGTGCTCGAAATTTAAAAATAGAAGAAAAAGAAAATATTTGGAAAATAAATGACAGTTCAATACTAGCTTTTCGCCACTGCTTCAGGACATACCGAGAAAAGAACAAAAATAGATAAAATATATTTTACAGTAGCGGACAGCCGAAGTCCTGTCTAATTTATAATTATTTTTTGTCTTTCGTCAATTTGGGCAAGTGGTAAAATAAAGATAAAAATGTATAGTGTAACGATCATTGTGTTAAAGTCCAAGAGGAGGTCAAGTAAATTAAAAGCAAAATTTGGGGCTTGAATGTTTTTATTGCGCGCGGTCTTTAATGTGTAGACTTTAATCTTTGTCTAGATTCGAATATTTAATGCGCGTCCAACATTCAATTGTGTTTATAATGACTTGATTTGGTGAAGTTAATTAATTTCGTTTTTTTTTTAATTTTTATCTTTTCGCGATGCGACCTCGTGTAGGTATTGTGTTTTAGGCAATGCTATTTTATCAAATCAGTATATCAAAGTATAAAAAACCAGCTAATGCCATCTACTCCCACCTAATGAGGCCTCTATGTATCTGACTTAAATTGATGGTAATCCGACAAGATGTTATAGGTACTTGCTTGCTTGCTAATAGCACTACGGCCAATGAAATATTGGGAATTCCGCTTCCGAATTCGAATTCTCAAAGAGATGTCAAAACAAGTGATCAAAATAAAATCATTAAAAAAGAATGCAAAAATATGCAAAATTACCTGTGATTTCTTGATATAGGCCTGTTTGTAGAAGTCTGAGAACAGGTAGTAGAAAAGTATAGCGTGCATGCCGATCCACCAGACGAATCCTCGAGGGTAGTCACATTCGATGAACAGCAGTTGGAAGGCGTGGAAGAAGACCAACACAAACTGGATCTGAAATGAAAACTGTCGTTAGAAATTCCATTCCCCAAAATATTTGGCTAACAACTACTACATGATAATAATAATGATACATGAGATATTGTAAAACTGTATACGAACAAATTATATTGTCATGATAACATTTTATAACAAAGTAGCGGTTCCGGCAGATGTTATCTGGCAGAATATACAAACACTTCATTACTATCGAATCGAATTGTGAATCAAGACCATTCTCAAATCCACTTAAACACATAAAAAAATCATAAAAATCGGTTTAGGAGGATTTCAATAGCACATGGACGGAAGAATTATATATATAAAAATGATAATAGTTAGTCGACTTCTACTCGTTAAATTTAAATTCAAATTCGAAATCATTTACTCGTGTAGATATTACTCCAATACACTTATGCACACATCGAGGAGAAGGAACGGCGAAAGAAACTTAATGAGGCTAGCTGTAAAAGCTTTTTCTTAATTTCGCCAAATGTTATTGTCCTAATTTTTTCACAGTTATTTCAAAAAATTCCTTTAGCCCGTGGACGGAAAAAGGACGAGTAAACATTTGACTCCAAGCAAACGGACACCACAATCAAAAAATTGTTGTCATACACTTGCAACCATTTGAAGACCTGTTTAAATAAATCAACAAAAAGTAAAACCTTGAAAAAGACACTTTCATAACAATATGAAGTGCCAACTTACTGATTGAACAAATATCTCTGAAAGCTAATACGTCAATAGTAGACAAAATGTATTTCAATTTAATTTCCCTGAGCGTATTATTATTTATTTAGCTCTTTTGAATACCCGGACACATAAATATTGCCAAAAATATTAAAATAAATGTTGACTTTAACTTATATATTAACTTACGTATTATGTTAACGACGGTCACATTGGACGGTTATTTGTAATAAATTAATAATATATGGAATTTTAATGATATCACCTTTGAATTCAATCGAGAAACAGCTGACATTGTCATCTGTACTCTTTATTGTAGTTTTCCTTTTTTAGATGTGTTGAACTTAAGGTACAAAACGTATAATAAAGTTGAAAAAATATTCGTTTCCTTACTATTATATTATGCTAATCTCATTATTATTATATTATTGTTATCATAGTGGTTTTTTGTTAACCTAGATAATGTCGGTAAAAATAATGATGATTCGTGAAGCTTCTATGTATATCGTCAGTCATATTTGTACATCAATGGAAGTGAGAGAAATAATTAGAAGATCCTTTAAATCCATTCGCACCGTATAATAAGCATGAAATTTATTCGTACGATAAAAACAGTGTAAATAAACCTTCAAATGCTGCGATTTATGACCGATTCGAAAATTTTATTCTGATGCTTAATAAAATATTTCGCTGCATGTTACGATACTATATAATATTTAAGGTTCTCTTGATATAAAAAATTGTCTTTAATATACAAACCATTTGCAGGGTAGTGAGGTATTTCTTCCACCACAAGTACTTCCGAACTTCAGGTCCTAGGGCCGCCAGCAGGTAGTACGAATACATTACGATATGGACGAAGGTGTTCAGCATTCCGAAGAAAGTTGAATGACCGCCTGCGAAAATAAAGTAAAAAACATACATTGCCTGACGACGTACATACTAGTACATACCTATGATGGCCACACGAGGTAGTTTTGATTATTCACTTGATCGATATAAATTTCAGATTACACACTGGTGCAGAATTTGTTATATTTGTATTTTTTAATTTTATTGTTTCATTTTTTATTTAACGACCAATTTGATATCGCTGCTCACCGATTTTTTGTCGTACAGAATTTTTTACGTTTAAATTTTATTTTATACGCCATTTTGATAAGAATTGTAACCATATCGATAAAAACTAATGTTAGCTGCGAATCTTAACAAGCATTTTAATGTACGTCTGTTAATTACTGGTTTACGGTTAGATACAGATATACAATGTTGAGTAATTAAGTGGGTGTACATATATTTAACTATTTTACATAAGACTAGCAGATTTGGCAGATGTTTTCCTGCAAGTAAAAAACTTCTATCGAAACCAAATGTGGACTATTCTCAAGTCCACTTGAATACAAAAAAAATCATCGATATCGGTCCAACCGTCTAAGAAACGTTTAGTGACATACATACACTTGATTAGAATCTTTTTGTTTTATATAAAGATGGAGCGGGAGACTAGAGAGAGACTTGAATCTATCCAATATTGTCGACATGTTAATATTTTATAATTATATAATAATGTAGAGGCAAACTCCTATACTTATACAAAAAAGAAATTTTCTCAAAAGTTGATCTGCT
Organism: Carystus phorcus; assembly: GCA_018248895.1. Lineage (NCBI taxonomy): Eukaryota > Metazoa > Arthropoda > Insecta > Lepidoptera > Hesperiidae > Carystus > Carystus phorcus. The sequence continues at coordinate 12,038 of DWJN01001891.1, read as the reverse complement.
TAAACTGAGCTTTTAAGTTATATAATAAATATATAATATGTAATCTATGTTTAATATTGCAAACACTACCTTTTGGCTTTCGATATACCTATTTTATCATTTAAGTTAATTTGTACCTTCATTATTTCCCGGAAGTTTGGTACCGAATTAAGGGTACCTTTCTGGTTATCTTCTACTTTACGATTAAGAGTTCCATTACTAATATCTTGAGCATATAAATTAAGCTTTAAATAGTATATAATATTATGCATTTTATTTAATAACAGATACCCAAATATGTATACCTACTATCACCTAAAATCAATCAAATTACTTAACAAGTGTATTACTCGTTAGTGTGGGTTCAAGATTGGTTTAAAATGATACTCTTAGTATGGCTACGTTCTAAATAACAGTGTACGATTTAAATTCCACTCAAGTTATTAATTTTTTCCAACAAATAAACATGCCTTCTTTAAAAATAGAATGGAAAAAATTGTTATATCATTAACAATTAGAAGTATCGAGAAAGATTCCTGCTAGTCTCGTACGCCGTATTTATAATGAGACCTCAGAAAAACCTGTTCGTGTATATAAAACGACGTGCGTAAAAGGGTTCGTTAACTCGGTTCAAGAGATCATTATACAAACAATAATTGATTCAAGTTCCGATAAAAACACTTCGATAGTCAATTTCAAGAATAGAATGGAAGTGTCCTAGTAGCATCTGTGATCTCAATGTTAAATATTTCTATTTTTATGTGTTGTGCTAATGACCATGAATAATTCATGGCATGACTAGGAAACTAATATTTTTTACGAACGAAATATTGAATCCGATTAGTTGGCTAAAAATCTAGTATATGTGGGTCAAAGCTGTTTTTTGCGTCTAACATGAAAAAAGCTAAACAGTCTGACGGTTCCTGATTATATTGCTCGTAGGAAACTTTAACAAGAAGACTACTAACAACGATATATAACACATACCATTGTGCAGGCAGCAGTGCATAGGCTGTAGTAATAAGTATATTAAAATAAATATTTATTTAACTGAACCTTGATTACGTTTATATTTTTTCTATTCATAAAGGGAAAATAAATATTTTAATATAGAATAGTATGATATCTGTTTCCATACATAATACATATTTTAATTTAGCGACCCAATATACATAATTTATTGATGAGGTAAACTGTGATAGAAAATAGGTATTAGTCATAAGTAAAAATAAGAAGTTGTTCGGAACCGGTACAATAAAGTCTAGCAATTTAATATGCAAAGTTTTGGGTAAGAATTTCCTGTCCCTGTGGCAACCCTAGTTGGCACGGACAAAGAAATAAAATATCAGAAACCCTCTCGACTCGAGAACATTTATCTCTCAAGTATCAAATACGAGATCCTTCGGCCAGCAGCCAATTAAAATATTCCATTACATCGAATAAATTATGTAAAAGCATCCACAAAATAAATCAAACTAACAAAAAGCATGTGAAGATGCCTGGAATAACTTTAGTAGGTACATTGAAGGCCTTACAACTGTGTAGCAAACGAAACTTCGATAAACTGGTGCGTAATCATTTTGTTTACTTGGTCATGGCGGCCGAGTGTGTTTAATCGTCTCAACTGCTTAGTTTGTTCTAGACATCAGGTAAACGTCTCGTTGTTCTTGTGTTCTATGACACGTTATGTCCTCGCCCTTACATTCAATCATTATTTAAATGCGTGTTGACGTTGACGTCCTATTCGTACAATAAGTGTGACAAATTAGTCATTTGAGAAATTATTAAATACAGAAGATAATCTCTATATGCACAGAAAGGAAACCGATAAAAAATTAAGAGATTTATTTTACTTTTAAGATGCCCCATTACAGTGATCAAATTGTAACAATTTCAAATCCATGCGAATGTAGCATCAAAATTGCTGTTATTTGCAATATTATATTCGTGAATGATAATGTCATAGATTATAGATACCTAACTACTGCCTTCGTATGGGATCAATAGAGTTGACATGATGTGACAAATCATCGAATTTGTTTCAACCCATTTCATTAGTCACAAGATTTCCTTACTCATTGAGAAGACCTAGGCATTCTTTAAAGGCTCCGTGGATTGGTGACTCATCGAATTACGATTCGGTAATTGTATAAATTTATCAAATTTGCATCTGGATATCATTCGGTAAAAGGAGCACAGGTCACCCCCGACCAGGTGGACGGATGACTTAAATTTAGAGGGCCCAAGACCGGTTGGAGTGGCGCCAATTAGGGGCGAGCCTAGGTCCAGCAGTGGACTACAAAAGGCGAATGGATAGATAGATAGATCTATAGATTTGCATTGAATTCGTCAAATCTAACAAATTTAGAATACCAATAAAGGTTCCAAGTCTTAGTTCATATAATAGTAAAAATTGCGACACTGTCATTATTATTAATTATGAAGCGAAATGTCTAACATATGTATGTATGTTACTTACGGAACTAAACAAAACGATTCTTTTTTATGATACAAAGATTCGATGCGCTTTATAACATGCTAGCAATGCAAAGCAAATTGCTTTAATGCTGATGGACATAGGACATAATAAAACTTTAATTAAATAAAAAAAGCAATAAAACTGAACTATCTATGCGGATTACATATTTATTATACATATAGCGATATAGCGATATCACAATAAAAATGAACATGTCTTGAAAATCCGATAATTGCGGTAATTTCTTGGTAAATTCCGACATCATTGATGTACCTACTCTACATAGTAATTAAACGCAGTAAATAATATGACATGAGCGTAAATTAATTACTGTGAGTATCCGAAGAGATGATAAAAATCTTCAAGCTATTAATATTTTGGGTGATTTTCTCACGTTAAGTCTTTGTAGTCACAACATATGTACCTACTTTTCATGTCTACGTAAAAGTCAGGGTCAACAGTGTAACAAATGGACGTTAAAGTGTTGCGTTTTTAACGTTCTGTATAATATTTATATAATATATATTTAGATTATAACTCTCCAAGAATGTACTTGGCCAAATGGTAATTTTTAGAAGAAATAAAATGAAAGAAACTTGAGTATAACTTTTATTGGAATTATTTATTAACATTGCCAAAACATTGTTTCATAAAAAATTACTTCGTCTATTTAGGGTTTAGTTTCAGTTAACTGTAAAAAATAGACCAACAAGTAACGATCTGATTTAATTAAAATATTGATTGATTTAATTTATTTTATGTCTCAACGAAAGAAGATCAATGTATAAAGTAGATCTATATAATATATATTATTTAAATACATGCCTTTATTTAAATACTTTATTAATTTTCAGTCCGCTACATGTTTAAGCAAGGAATATATTCGAGAAAGGAGAGAAGTGTGCGTGTAATACCTAAGCTGAGGAGAATTCCTACAAAAATTATTGGTCCCAAATATTATACTATATTTAGAATTATATTCACGTCTAATGTGACTTTTAAAATATTAAATAAAACCGAAGTTGTAGAAATTATGATTATACATGACATCTTAATAAATATTTTACCTATGCATAAAACTGTTCACATCACTAACGTCTAGATATATTCTGAGTTTTTTATGTAAGTAGTAGATCAACGAGCAAACAATTCATATAAGTTGTGAGTGGTTATCACCAACAACACAAAAAGTATCACGGATGTGTTTTGGGTTAAGAAATAATAGAATAAAAATACACGAGTAGACTACATTTTGTACGAGAATAAAAGATACATTGATTTCATGATAATCAAATATTTGATACACCGAGCGACATCTAGCGAGCCATGATATACCAAAAGGTGACGTTCAATTTTTTCCTCTACTTTAATTAGTTCTCACTAATAATTACTAATAATAGTAACAAGAATCCTTAGTATATAGCTATCACAAACTTACCTGGAGTAAATTTGACGCCAAACCATACGGACATAGGCATTATTCCGTGGTGGATAACACGGAGCTTCGATACTTGGTCGTATTTCTTGCGCATCACAAAGAATATCTGTAAACAATACCAAGAATTAATGATAGGTCCTCTATTGTCTTATCAATATAACCAGACGGCAATTCTACTATGTATTATTAGCAAATATTCACTGCCATGAACATATAAGCGATTTGTTTGCGGAATTTTATATGCGGAAATAAGTGACGGTCGAAAACTATTCAATTCTTATACTATTGTTGAAATAATTTATTAATTGTGCATCATTATAAAATATGTAATAAAATCTTCCAATATTAGAACAGAATAATGCATTATATATGCAAATGACAAATATATCCGTATTTTAGTTATGGTAAACAAAGGTTGGAGACTGATTGCCTTGACGGTGGAATATACCAGAAGGCTGTTTGGACTACGCGTGATCTTTATTCCGTAAATGATTTCTACACTTTTATTTTATCAAACAAACAAAGAATAGTGCAAACTCAATGTGTAGCAGAAGGTTACCGTGATAAAATGTCGACTTACTTAATAGATGTATGATATTTATATCACTTTTAAACAGTCTGTCACACAGGTTTTGAGCTATAGTTTTTTTAATATTTTAAGGACAGGAATTGCTCTTAAATATTATGCGGTATTTTTATATACGCATTTATTATATACGCGCTTGGTCACAACATATTATAACATACTTAGGCAATGACTAATGTCTGATAATTCTAGTAGTTGTCTGTCCTTAAACCAAGAAACAAGCAACTTTAAAATACTAGAAGCAATAACAGACAATAACACAATAGCAACAGTTGTTCATAAATATATATATTTCACTTATAAAAATTGTATCCATATGTGTATTCATATGATTAATTAATGTATTTTCATTAGACTAAGTTCACTACCAAAAAGTATTTAATTAAATTTTTTATGCTTCTATTATTTTTTAAACTCCCATATAATTGAGGTGAGGTATAATTTAAAGAACTTGATAAATAAAACTGCCCAACAACGACGAAAAGTAATTAATCTTTAGAAACATCATTTCAATGTAACATCGTATATTATTTTGTGTAAGTATAATATTTTTTTCTTCTTTTAATTTATCGAGGATAATATTCAGTATTTACAAGCATTACATTTACACTGCACTCATAGCCGTATGTAAATATCTGTGAATCACAAATGTCTTTCATATTTTGAATCAAATCGTCCTGACAGTATTTGTTTTCCTTATTACTGTTTAAAGAGTAAATTCATTAGATATGTTAATTTGGTAGAATTTATACATTTAATTTACTATTTATATAAAATCAATCACTTTATTTAAAGCTCCATATTAACTTTAATCTGTTATTAACAAAAACGAGGAATATAAAAATACTAGCGACCTTACTTCACTTCGGTATTTTGCGTAGAGACAGACAGACAGACAGACTTCGCGGAGGACTATACTTTACAACTACGTTTAGCAGAAGTCAGATTATAAGCTATGAAAGTTCAATCAACTGTATTTCTCTAAAACAAAAAACAATTCAAATTTAAATTTACAAACCAAAAAAACAAAAAAGCAAGTTCACAATGACACCTTAAACTATTATTGAGCCTATAATAATGCCATCTTCAGCGCTAAATGCGATAAATTTGATTGAAACCTGTTTTCTTATAAAACTGAGATATTTTTTCCGCGATAATAAGGAACTTATGACACTCCTCATCCCTTCAACTATCTCCATACTAAATATCACATCGATCCGTTGCTCCGGTTTGATGTAAAAAAAGGAATAACAAAAAAACAAACAAACAAAAAATAGTATGAATTATACATGACGTTCAATTGTCGGGATTAAAATAATGTATATTATTTGGCAAGTTTTCGAATATAAAAATTTCGTAGAACATTTAAAATTGTTTGTTACATTCAAAGAAACGTAACTAACTGTAAAAATACTAACCTATAGACGACTTGGCGCGGTGTTGAAAATACTGTTTGCAAAACTAAAATAAATATTTACTATCACTTACCGTATCGAAGAACTCCGTAAATTTGGAGAAGTAGTACCACCAGCAGCCTCTCACTGTCTACAAAATAAAATTTAACATTAAAAACACGTATCATAACATGTAATAAAAAATGTAATTTAAAGTATTATCAATAACATACGTAACTCGTTCTACGTGATTCTTTGTGCGGGAATATGAAGTCGGTAAATATTTTAAAACAAAGTTACGATTGCTTCGTAATTCAAAATTAAAACATCTATTATAATTCACGTGTCACACATGAAAACTACCATACCGATCTGAATGAAATTTTCGAACTACATAGCTTCATCCGACTGAATAGATAATTTTTTATCCCGTTTCATTGATATTTTTTTTATAAAAAAATAAATATTTTTATGAGAAAAAGCCTTGTAATTATTAATTTATTTTAAGCATTTTACAGGTGACAGTGGCAGTGGTGTTATTACACTTATCTATATCCTGACTAATACCATTTCAAGGAAATATATGAACACATTGGTATACTTATAACATATACATATCTATAAAATATATTGCAGAACAAAATCTGGTGGGTCATCTAGTTTAAAAATTAACGTCATTGCATCAGAAAGCTATTACGTTAATATTATTAATGCATGTTACGTGGAGAATGAACTTGAAGGCAAGCAACTCGCGGAGTTAAGAATACGTTATCGGACAATAACGCTACGTCCAAAGTGGCAACAACTCGATTATAAATACGTATTCAATAAATATAAAGACGGGTATCTTCATGGTGATATTTCGCGTAATATTATCACGAGTTCAAGTTACATCGAGACCATGTCTATTGCTTCTTTTTTAATGATTGTTTTCGTTTCCTATTTATGAATCATTCCTTGACGTTCAGTTATTTACGGAAATATTAAATATGAATTATTTAAGCGCACTTGTTTATGTATAAATCACAAAGCTTAATATTTTTCATACTATTTACGAATCCTAAAACTATTTATCTAATGTCAGTCCCCTATGGACATTGGCGACATTAAAGGCACCAACGATTCGTTGCGAGCCAAAAAAAAGAAAGTTATATTTTAAATTGTTCATTACATTTTTGTTATCTTAGGACTTGTCCTTTAAAGTCCATAGATCCATAAAAATAATATCAGTTCTATTGATCATTCATATTATACAGAAATCCTGTATTGGTATCCTTTAAACTTTATTCTAAAGCCATATTATATGAAGATACTAAGGTATAAATTGAACGTTTAATCTTAATGGTTGAAGAAATTGATTCTTACCCTCATCGCTAGGGGAGATCTCGAGTAATCGACTGGTTGACATCGGAAACTATACCCAGTGAACCATCCACTAATAATGCTCTGCAAAAGAAACATTAAAATTATTTTCTGACGTACTTTCTTGATCAGATTTTTATATGCCTTCAACAAAAAAATTACCCACTACAGTTCAGTGGTCTCTCCTTATCACTTGGGGGGTGTAGACCATACCTACTCGACCACAGTAATACAGTGCAGATTGGTGGAGGGGTTAGTGGCCCCAAGTGTCGAAAGATTTTCTGTCACTCGAAGGCCTCCAATATAGCTTGACGACTGCTATTTATGATAATAATCGGGATCAACTGCTTAACGTGCCCTTCGAAGGACGGAAAAGCTCAAGAAAAATTTGCCACTAACGATCGCCCTACCAGGTAGCGACCACACCCACAATTGCTTGACTCCGTCGATGGCTTAGTAAAAACGATCCGCTGGGCTATAAGCGTTTCCACGAGAAGTAAACATCCAAGAAAACCCCGAAATACTTTTAATATAATGGCTATCGCCATGTAGTGTACTTTTATCCTATTCCTCCCATTATTCTACAGATAAAATCGGTATAGGATTGTTATAAAACTATTATAAATAACTATAAAGTATTCGTCCAATTTAAAACACACTGAATAATTATTAACAATTTTCACAACGTACCTCATAAAACAACCAGCAACTGAATATCACTTGAAACAAATTGTACCAGATAAGTACTTTTTTAAGTTCAAACGGTTTTCTGTTCTCCATGAGTTTTGGCCCCAACACCTGCGCACAAAATAAACACAAATTATACGACTTCATATTTTAAACTTAAATTCACTTAATAACAAGTAATAGATAGAACATTTTTTTATTTTTTATTTGGAACTAGTCATTGCTTGACTACAATCCCGGCTGATGGTAAAGTAGTCTTGGATGGTAAAGCGCATTAACTTAGTAGAAGCCTATTCACTCATGACTTGAAGACATCTTTAAATACAATCTTTAGAGATTTTTTTGCTTGGTCTACAGGCACGGATTAAGGCCAATACAGTCGAAGATATTACTTACATATATAAAATAAGTAGATAAATTAATTTTTAACAAAAAAATATTTTCAGACTTGAAATACAATTGAATATAGTACGTAAAAAGTTACCTTTACTGTGAATACGTATGTGAGACATATCGCCATTGTGGGGAAAGGTGAAGACATCAGAAACCAATCTTTGACTCTTTGATCACTTTGATTGTCCATCACATCGTGATATCCCGCCACTATCTGCTTCAACACCTCCATTTTCACTGTAACAATAAAAAACATAACATTTTACACTGAACAATTAACATTTCATTAGTTACTCTAAAGTTTTCATACCTAATATTCAGGAATTATATGCGAAGTTTTAAAAAATCACGGTATTCGGCGCTAAAGCAACAAAATGGACGGGTGTAACGGTCCGATTTTGGGTAGCATTTACCAACGAGCGTCAAGTTTATCGAATGTCAGGGTGAACCGGTCGCAAGCAGCGATCACAAATCAGCATACGCATATTAATATGACACTGAATATTTTGACCAATACAGAAATAGTTGCAACATACCAGTTATTATATTAAGATTAATAGACGCTATATTTTCTTGTCAGATACACGAATTTCTATCGTTAAAAAACCGAATTCTGTCGTTGTAAAGATTACCTCGTCACAAAGGATCGCGACGTTATTGATTGATAATAGTAACAAATTATGTACCTTGTTAAGCTTCTAAAAATAAAGTTTACTAGGCTAATTCACAGATTTTTACGAATAAAGTGTAACGACAATCAGGTACTTTATGAATGATGCTTGAACAATACCAAAGTTCGTCAATATCTTTTACTATCAATAAATGTTTATAAATTTGTTATTTCGTGTTGAACAATACCAAAATTTAGAACATCAAATTCTTTCACTACCAATAAATCTTAAAAAAATTGTTATTGTGTATAATATTGCTGATTTTCGTCCAAAAACAATCTAGCAAATTTCTTTTTTGATATTTTTGGAATTTCCTAAATTAAAGTCTACGTTAAGCTGCAGAGAAGAATTTACAGTATTCCAGAGATTCTGAAGTAACGGACAGTATATATATAGGTATATTAGACTAGTGTTCAAGATGACCAATTTAAATTAAGGATATGCTTACTTAGAATATAAATATTATAGATATCAATCAAATTCTTCGCCAAAATTTAATGGCAGTAATTGTCCCAGCATCAACCTAACTTTCTAACCCCTCGCCTCTCAAACTTGATTTTTTTTCCCAGACAAACCGATGATAAGTTAGGACCTAAAAATGTGGCGCATGGTGACACTGATACTGGTGCACATCATGAACTGACGTTCTCTTTTGAGGATATATATTTAATACATATAATACTTATGAGCTATTACTTTTTATTATCAGCACAAATCAGGCCTTTCTAAATCATTCAATTAACAGATATATAAAACCCTAGGCCTACATTTTAAATCTAAGTTACTTAGTATTTCAGTGACAATGAACAAACGTTGTAAGTTTGTATTATTTGGTGTAATCGGAATTGCAGGAATTTAAAAGAGGCAGTTTCGTCATAGGTGATTTGCTGGTTGACATTAGCCAAATATCGGTCAGCTTTTCACTGATAACCTTCACAACTGGCCGACGGCCTTGTAGCTCAGTTGGGAATGACGTGCTTCAAGTTCTTCAAGTTTGATTACCAGACGGAACAGACGCGGTATTATTATTTAGTTAGACACCTAACCTGTTTGGCTATTTTTATTGGTAGTAAGGTACATCTAAATAAGCTTATAATAGCACCTACGACGTCTCTATCCTAAAGCATTAATACTTTAATTACTGAAAACATATTGTATTTTTTCGGCACCGAGTTCTTAAGATTTTTTTTTTTTTTACATAAAAAATGCTTGTTATTACACTCATGTTAAAATTATATTTTATAAAAGCAGATATTAAGGTCAATAATAAATAATTTACATATGGGGTTATCCTAATGTTATTAAATCCTTTATGTTACATTCTATCCCACAGGTTTTAACCCTCCTCTGCCGTTTTTGAAATGAGAACAAGATATACAACATATTTTATTAAAATTAGTAACGTGGGATTTGGTTGTGGATACTCCTGTTTATCTCCATAAACGTTATAAATATAATAAGAGTTCTCTTAGAACCTTATTAAAATAAGCATTGGGTACTTTATGCAATAAAAAATACGCTTGTAATGATGATCACAAAATGGAATAAAATTGAATTTGCAAAATTCCTGTTAAAAAAGTATAAATTTCTTTGGGGGCGGGTATTATTTGTAAATAAGCGCGATCGAGCTTCACCCATATGATCAGACGTCATGCTTCACGCTGTTTTAAGTATTTTTTTTAAGTTTTTGCTATATTGTCAGATTAGCATTTTTATTAATTTTCAGTGATATATGTTATTGACCTGTATAACTAATTTGTCACTAAAATTATCTTCGTTGTTTAACTCGTATGTTTTATAAAAGAATTACACACGACGTAAATAAATTAATTGTTTAGTTTATTAATTACAATAACCTTTATTAAAAGGTTGCTGCAAGTAATAAAATTAGACATAAATAATGCAACAGAAAATACTGGGGAAATAAACCATGTTTTTTGGGAAAGGGCCTCCTTATTCACTACATACTTGTCTTTCGGCAAACATCATAATAATTCAGCTGTCATTAAAAAGCGAATGTGAAAGAATTGCGCAAGCCAACGCGTTTAGTTAATTATTCTTATTAGCATACGTATTATCAAAATGGCACAAGGTCCACAAAATTCATTAACCTTTTTAAACCGATTTTATTGATTCAGTACCTACAAGATATAGGTAATATCTCTTTACATTTGCTAGAAAATTAAGTGATAATAATTTGTAAATATAAGAATATTTTTATAAAAGTTATAGCAATAAAAGCATTAATAAGTAAAAACAAGACTAATATAATTAGTGGTAAACGAATAAAATTAAAGTTCAATCTTACGGAGAGTAGCTTACTTACAGCTCCCTTTAGTTTGTAAATACTGCAAACTGTCTCTAATTATAGTCTTGATCGAAAGGTATTCCCTAAATAATAGCAAGAGCCGCGAAAATAGTTGACTAAAGACAGAATAGCCTTTTTAATTAGTAACGTTCGGCGTGTCATATCATAATATCTAAGTAGTTAATGATCATGAGAATGATATTTCGCCATTGTGTGATCCAGTATGTATGAAGCAATTGATGCCCTTAATGTTAACATTGTTAATACTCGTAGTCTACTTTGTTGTATTTTTATGACAAAACTACAATGTTGCGTCTTCGTAAGTTTACTTGAGGTAGTTAGTGAATAGGTTGAAATAATTTTATAATGACAGTATCCAAGTTTTTCCATCGTTCGTACTTATCTACGAATAATAATTAACACATAAAAATACCAATGTAAGAACGTACGTACGATACGTTTTCATTGCTGTCATTAACACAAGTTGTTTAGATTCCGTTTGTTCTAGGCTAGCTCTAAGATGTTTGATAAAATATATTAGTGCGAGAATTTATTATGTATTTATGGCTTTGTAATTAGAATATTTAGTACAGTATATTCAACTGAAATCGGTTTTTTATTATTCGACAAATCAAAATGTATGTTTTTTTTTTATGCCGTAAGCCGGCAAACGAGCAGACGGATCACCTGATGGTAAGTGATCACCGTCGCCCATGGACATTAGCAACACCAGGGGTGTCA
>DWJN01001890.1:0-16596 GCA_018248895.1 Carystus phorcus | reverse complement strand
CTGGATAGGGTATAAAAGTAACCTAATACAATTATAAATTCAAAACTGCCCCTTACTTTCTATCTAATATCAACCGTCAGCAAAAAATTAAATGACAGAATGAGTGTGATTGTTGTGTAGGTATCTGTAGGTATACTGAAAAACATAATTATGGTATGTAGTAAAACTTTAGTTATAATTTCATTTCAAAAGATACCTAACCTATTACAATTATAAATTCAAAACTGCCCCTTACTTTCTATCTCCTATCAACCGTCAGCAAAAATTGAAATGACAGAATGAGTGTGATCGTTAAATAGGTATCTGTATAATCAAAAACATAATTATGGTGTATAGTAAAACTTTAGTTATATTTTCTCCCTTTAGAGGCTCCCTCATTCTCTATCGAATGACATTTGCAGGTAAGTTTGACTTTCTATAATTTTTCAGTACCGTTGCAAATATGACAATATGAAATACATTTCTATTTATAAGTTTCATAATTAGATAATATAAGATTATCACATTTTACGCCATCTATAACATCAAAGATATCAAAGACGCGTAGCCGTTGTTTTAACTTGCTCATCCCCACGAGGTCGTGGTTAACTTAACGAAACGCGTTTAATAGTTAATATATTTTATACTTGATACTAGAGAGACGGTGATTGCCACGCAGGTATTAAACCCTACCATAAATTAACTTAACTTTGTGGTAGGAAGCTACATACACTTTCAACCTATAACATCCATTACAATAACATGAAGAAAATATTAAACAGACACGATCAATGCTCTGTCAATTATCAACGCTTATTTTGAAGATGCTTACACTATTTTTGGCGAAATACTAAAGATACGTTTAGAAAAAATTAAAAGCTCGAAGCTTTAAACATTAAGCCCGTGCTGATCTTAGCCATTATTTAATATCGTTGTCATTCTTAATCGATAGAAAAAATACGAAATATTTATTATAACAAAATAACGATAATAAATGTACCCAGTCCATACACGCAACTAGCTTATGAATTCACCGCAATGCGACTTTTCCCAATGCAGCGAGCGGGCGCGAGTCGTTTCCAATCAACAATGGAATGCATCTACTTTTTGGTCCGCTCTCCATCTCGGCCGGTTGCATCCAGTTTTTATCCTGCTCCATTACATACTCGAACGGATCTGATCTGTCAGTCGTAAGATCCTGAGATTGTTTTAATTGCTAACCAGCATCTATTTATACAGATGAAGGCTTTTCATATTAACGATATTCATCACTATAATTAAAATGCCTGCCTTCTTTGATTTTTTTTCATTATTATGTAACGGAGAAACTCTTAGACTCAAATACTTGATGGGAAACGATCTGCTAGTAGAATCACCACAGTGGCGTAAATTTCTAATTTGATCATGTTAAGCTGTAAAAGACGCTAGTAAAATGGACGGTAAACAATTTTGCGGTATAATAGTAGATGTAGATAATAGTAGCCGAGCTAGTAATAAGCTTTCAAGAAATAAACTTGTTTAATGGAGGAAGCTATTAAATTAGAACTAAGGTCTTGTAAATAACTGTGGAGAATTGTTACTCGCACCATTTGTTTGTCACAGATGTATTTGTATTGCAATATTCTGTTTCTTCTTTTCAGATTTTAATTTACCCCGTCGATAAAAAATTTTAGAATTTGAAGATTGACTTAAGGTAAACACTCCAAACTTTATTACCCGTAGGTTCTTTTAAACCTGTAATAACATTCTTCAAACATATTAATAAATATAATTACATCATCATCATCATAATAACTATCATCAAAAGTTTAACCACATCGCAAAAGAAGTTGCAAGTAAAATCGTTCCTGATTGTTTAGAGTGCTACAATAGTTTATACAAAGTGTCTTTGTACTTTGAGACACGGTCGGTACCCACCCACATAGGTTAGGAATGTCACAAGACATATACGCAATAAGTGGCTGAAGGTTGCGGCCCTCGGCGCATTAGAATAACATCAAATGAGTCACTGTCGCCCACGCGACCCACTCCTCGTCCGATGCACTGTCTTACAAATTTACCTTAATAGCTCCAATCTGATAGCCTTAATTCCCTCTGATACGCACATTACTTCACGAAATTAAAGTTTATTGTCTACCCACGTTCCACAGTTCAAACCTCCTGTTCCAATATAGAAAAAAAAATTAATGGTCAAAATTGTTTTATGAAACTTTGTAATACTTGTTGCGATACACTCTGTCAAGTAACGGATTAACACTATAGAGTACTATAAAGCAATATTTGGAAATAATCAATATAACACCAAGAAGGAATAGATAAAAGTGAATTGTTATCTAATCATATTATATTGCATGAAACTGTAAGCTGAAGTTTTAGAAGCTACAAATATCAGTCAGTTTCCCGATTCTGTAAAGCTTTTTGTGTAATTGAAGAAAAACCAATCTTTTAACAGGCAGTATAAATCAAAAACCTAGTACTTACTAATAATTTTTGGGCAATACATGAATACTGTTAGTAATATTAAAACCCTTTAAGATATTGGAATCAATTAATAATTTGAAAACAGAACATGTTTTCTGATCTAAGTTCAGTATACTTAAGGCGGTTATAGACGTACTAAAAGGCGTATAGCGTGTAAGAAATATTTATTTACCTAAAGAAAACATTTGATGTTTTCAGTTACGATATTCTCCTTCATAAAGTAATGAACTTTTAGGAATAATTATAGTGTTTTTCTATAAAATATTTACATATATTTGTATCATGGTCATAATTGATCAGCATCAAATTATGATTCGATAAAAGAGCGTTTCGCAAGGCTCGATTTTGTGCCCACTGCTATTTTAGCTCGCATCCACGAGATGGGCTAAAAGTAACAGGGCACTAAATACTGATGACTTAAACCTATTATTTTATCGGTCACAGACTCAGTCGTAACAGAAATGGAATACGTTTTAGATGTCATGTAGAGTTTTAAGTTAGACATAATGTAATTAATTAGCTTAAATTTCTATCCCATGACAAATTTTCAGGTAAAAATACTTTTCTTAACATAATATTTGCCATATTGATTAAAGAAATCACCAAAAAGCAAAGGCTAAATAAAAAAATTTAGTCGGATAATGTATAAGGGAATATTTTGTTAAATAAATAAAATATGAGGTTAAATAATAATCTATTTAAATGTGCATGTAATATAAAATATTGTATATTTATTGATTTTGATGTAATTGTAGTATGAGGAACACATTAGCCAAAGACAACGGCTTGTTATGAACAGCTATAATAATAATACCTACCTCAATAAATGTTATCAATAGAATGTAACATACTCTCTGTCGCCAAATAACTGTTGGTGGTTGTTTGCCACATAATGTTCAGAAATATATTTTATGATTATTATGAGTTGTTACTATGGCTTGTATAGGGTTGTCAATGGTTATTGATTTTCAAAACTAAACCAACGGTTATTACTTTCCCAAAACATTAAAATTTGACATAGACATTCGACAAGTGTAGGTAAAGGAGTTAAGATTTAGTATCGAAGGGTTAAATGAATATTTTTCTTAGAAACCATACTCGGGGAATAGTTTTCACTCAGGATAAATCCATGGCGTTGAAAACTGTTCATATATAGTATTGTAAATTTCTAGGGTCACGAAATAAATTTAAATAATTTAAAAGTATAAAACTTAAAAAAAGTATTTATTTAAATGATCTACAAAGAATAAAATAAACAGATTTTTTTTTTCTTTTACTAACAATATACGTCATTACACAATTTATATGTTAAAAGCTTCTAAAGATTGCCAATGACAACATTGCCAACCCTACATAATTAGGCTTGTGACAATTGTGTCGATAATATTACCACAAAGCTATGTGGAAACATGATAGGCAATCATATATGATATGTTTAAAATGAGCGTTTTTCCATAAAAGATTTAGATCGAATAGTTATGCAATTTGCTAGTGTTTTGGTCTTTAAAAAAACTTGTGATATTTCCCCATTTGAGTCTAAGTGTAACTCCATTGTACATTATCTTGATCAAAGGGTCAGGAGACAACTTTTCGTTTATTTAACTTAAGATATCATACTACCATTAACTGATTCGAACCACACCCTTTACTTTTAACCTCTCTACTCTGACTACACGTTTAATTAAAAATTCAGCGTGGAGTTTTGTTTATCGTGTTCAAAAAATCCTTTATGAAAGTAAATAAAACTAATAATTATTAATTTTGAATGTTTGTTACATTTATTTCCCATAGAACCATAGAAAATAACGGTATTTTGTACTTAATTTTTCGCACCACAGTTCAACTGCCAAAAAACTGCGAAAGTTCAACTGCGGCCGTTAACCCAGAATTCACGTCCAACGATTTCTACAAATTATCGCATCCTCAATTTTGAAAGTGTCTATTATACTAGAACGTGATTCATGTATTTCTATTTTGGTTTGTCTACATTCACGTCTACTAATAAAACTGTAACGGGCTGAATCTGAATAATAAAATATTTAAGTATTTCCCATCGACATCGAACCAAAACATATTTATATTATTGAGATTTTGTGTGTTCGTCTATGTGTGGCTATGTTTTCGTAATAATAATAATGAATAATATTTAATTAAAATGCTATTGCTACGTCTTTTGAGATAGGATAAAATGAGTACAGTTTATATTCACATTTGGAAAGTTTGTTTTTGTTGACATAAGGAGCTTTAACAAAGCAACGCGAGGACAAATTACTAGTTCTGATAATAAAAAAACGGTTGGTTCAGTTAACTAGTAAAGTTCAACGGACTAACGCTCGGCATTTCTATGAATCGATCTCTATAAACTGACTACGAACTTGTTAATGTGCTAGAGACGAACTCGATATGGGATTTATTTAACTGTTTCTAAAAAAAGGTTTTATACCGCTAAGATCCTTTCCATATTGAATCTACTCATTTACTCCTGTGATCGTGAGAAACTATGTACGCACTTATTTAGTTCGTTTTTAAAGACTAAACCTTTGTGTCATTGTTTACTGTCCGTTTTTATAAATGAGCTTAGTAACGGGACGCTCGTTATAATTTTATACCGTTTTCATATCACCTGTGCTTTGTCGGACAAAATTATTTTAATCACTTCTCTATATGGCCTATAAACATAGCCACCCACTCAGTACCAATTCGGGAATTGCATCAGGGCCTCAGTCCGTTGCCAGCGGTTATTTTGGTCCCATGACTACTTAGAGATGACGGGGCGCCACATGAGATCACCAATTCTCATTATTGGACAAATGGAATTATGTATTTTGTCAACATGATAAAGAATAAACATTGCTTTGTTTTTAATATTATTTTTCTTTGCCTTTTATTAAAGCGCTTACAAACATTACTATTGGAGATCATATTTTTCATTTGCTCTTTGTAGAAACTATTTCATTTGTTATAGGTATGGATTTTGAAATAGATAATTTAGAAAACATTCTGCAGGCTTTAATGGCTAACACAAGCACAATAGGCACTAAGAAGATACTTTAAATAACAGAGCAGTTACATATTGGGCAATTGCTACGTGCTCTTTCCCGAAGATCTAAAGTTTTGAAACGAAGCTCTTTATCGCGCGGTACACACACAGAGGGATGCGAGCGAGATTTAAAAAAGCGCAAGAAAACCTTTTCTCCATACTTCTTGCTGTACGTTATTTTTTAAAATTTATTTATTCCATGTACAACTTTGCGCTTTTTACATATACCCCGAACTCTTAATATTATATACAAATGAATAAAATATATTTTATTAAAACATTTTCAATTTAACTCCGTTAACTTATTATTTTACAATATAAATGATGTTTGTACAGCAAACGTTTATAAAAAGCCTATAACGCCTATAATTTTTATTCCAAGTAGACTACCAACATCACACTTGGAAAGCATTTACCTATCTTGGCCAATAACGAACACAGAAAAAAGAAAGAAAGTTTTGACTCTCAGTCTTCAGCAAGAACACAGTGAGTCGTTTGGCAACTGATTCAAGCAAAAGAGTAATAGCTAACCAGGCAAGCGTCACGAAAAGATAATAATAAGTAACACTAAGGCTTAACACCTACTAATAATGAAATATTTAGATATTTTATCTCAATTAGAGTTAAGTGTCTTATTGTGATAAACATGTGCTAATAGATAATTCATCGCAAATTAGTAATTAGTGATGTATACAGAGCAAAGTCCAAATGAGAATCTATTCGTTGTAATTGTTACCTAATAATGTTGGGATAGCTATATTGACTTTCCCAACCCAGTATAATTATTGATCCAATATTGTTTATATAGTCTTAACATAATATAAGGTCTGCCACTGGTTGTTAAGAACAGTTCTTCATTTCTTCTTACGCTTGCTATAAACATTATATTAATAGCAACGCTGCAAGTTGTCACTTCAAAGATCCTTCTGATCCCCGAACATCACAATAATATGCAAAGTTCTAACACCGAGCAAATTCTTTAAGTCCAATCCGATGATCCAAATTCCCTGATAACGCTACAAGTTGATGAGAAATTGGATATCCTGCTCATTCTAGATGAGGTTACAACATCAGGTCATGATTACCATGTTGTTATAATGTTATTCAAGTCACAGAATACTCAAATTTAAATTGATTAAACCACTAAAGACTGTTCACAGGATTCAACTTCAATGGGTTGATGATTTTTAAACAGATGTACAGATTTTCTTAATCTTAGTCAAGAACGCTCTCAATCACGTTCCCAAGGACAAAGCTTGAACTGATGCATCCACTTAGAACATCTAAGCCAGAATGCCAAACAGAACACAATATTGTAAAATTATTACAACCTTGTTTGCATCAATTTAATGAACATAATATAGAGATTTATTTTTCATTGCAATACACATGTTATAAATAGTACTTATACAGTTACTTAAACGTATTCTTAACTACATGTTCTAACATTATTCAGACCATAAAGACACTAGTACCATCCATCATAGTTGAGTGCTATTACGGTCGGCTTGCGGAATCGAGCCAATCCATCGCCATAAATGAAATGGATGTTGTGGACTCTAATCCTACTTTATTGCCTTAATGTAATATGCATATTCTGTATTAGTATGCAATGCAATGCGTATTTTGGTGATTGCATTTTGATTGTCCTTTCGATATGCTTGAATTAAAGTTTAATGCACCAAACAGTTGGGGCGAAATAATTTTTCAAGTGATTGTCAAAACAACAAATATTTCAAAATCTGAAAATACTTACGTAGACCAACCTTTTAGTGTTTCAGTTTCTCAATAAACACTTTTGTAATTAATTTTTGGAACCGACAGGTTTTAATATTTACGTATCGTTAAAAGCGTTTACAGTTTATTTTCAGTTAAGAATGTCAAGATTAAAAAAAGGACACTTTCGAAAGGAGGAGCGAATCAAAATAAATAATTCTACGAACTTGATTGAATATCATGTTTTATGTATTAATTGTTTAATATAATGATATAACTGTATTATTCGCTGGAAGCAATTATGACGATGATTTTAAAATATATGATCTAATACCTAAAAATTTAGTATCAAAGCAAGGCAATGTTTAAGAAATAAATTCCTTAAATCAAAGTATCAAAGATCATTTCATATATATATTTAATTATAAATATATTTAATGTAAACTATCTTAGGTCCTTTTTATTACTTCTAAGAATATGTGTACAAAGTTTTATGATCATTGGTAGAGTACTTTTGGCGTGAAAGCGAAACAAACAAACTAACATTTACATTAATTTATAATACTAAGAATTTCATATTAATCTTAGATATCTACCTTTAAATAACTTGTTAAATTAATCTGGCAGGTGGACTACCGGTTCGATTATTACTTTTATAATAACTATTTAAAAATTCAACTTCGTACGATTCTGGCCTCACTCATAACGTAATTGATAGATTGGTTTGCCTTTTTTACATAAAAGAGAAAATATTATTTGTAACTTATTTGAATTAACATAATAGGTACGTAATAAATAAATCTCCCGCGCCATTTCTATTTGTCTGAACGCGCTAATCTCAAAAACTATGGAATAGATTTTCATATGGATACTTCATTAATGTTTTGTGAATATTTGGTGAAAGACGATTATTGCTGAAGATGTAAAAAAAACAATTTTATTGGAAGCTTTAATATATAACAAAACACTGTGTAGTAGAATTGTTCTTCTTTTAAAGGCCTACAGTAAAGTCCGCGCTAGTATTTATCTAACTTTCAAGGGTAACATATTATTGCCATTTTAATATTTTAAAAAATTATCACATAAATGCTTTAATTGGAAAGCTATTTAGAGGCATACGATATCAATCCTTATCAAAATTAAATATGTTAGTTACCTACGTACAATTTAAATCAATATTTTAGGGGGTATCGGTAAATTAAAATTATCGCGCGATAAACAAATTCAAGCGATCTCATATAAATACGACTTGCGTTATACAAATATGTATAAAATAATAATAAAAAAATTAAAGTCGATGTTTATGTAGGTACTTGAAGTAAAATACATACAGAAGCGAAGAGAGGAACCGATAAAGTTTGAGGACCACGTGAGAAGAGTTCTATATTTTTAATTTAATGTAAGTAGGTATATAATGTTATTTTAAGCATTAAATACGTTGGTTTTAGGAGAGGCGGATTTACACACATTTTTAACAGACTTAAAAATGATGAGGTTCTAAATTTGACTGTATTTTTCTAATGTATGTTATATTAATGACTTTTTACTGGGTGTATCGATTTTGATGATATTTTTTATTGAGCGACATCTAACGTTATCCCTAATAATGCCCATTTACTTGATGCGCATAACTCCGGAGATCGGAATATTTAATTCGGAATATTTAATTGAAGTAGATTTTTTGTTCATAGACAAAGCCATTATGTTACCCTTTTCTTTTGTTTATCTCATTTTTTTCGTATTTATACTGTTAAATAAATCATAGTTAGTTTATACAAGGTAGCTATACCTATTATATTCATCATTACTTTGTATGCACATAATATAATTAGTGCTATATAAAATTTTGACCTAGAGATAATTGCGTTTCTGTACGAGGTTCTGTCCCGACGAGGGTCTGTCCCGCCCGGTTTAGGATAAATCACCCTTCTTCAGTTCCACATTACTTTATCTATTATTCGCCTCCCTAATGTAGGGCCCGTACCGAATTATATATTAATATAATCCAGTTTCCATTCATATGTAACACAATGTTTTTGTAAGAAACTCTTTTAAGAGCAACAACTGGGTCGCAGATGTTGGATAGAGAAATTAGAATAATAAATTCGTGTGAAATCCAGTTTAAAATGTTAACATGGGGGTTATTATTATTAGTCATTTAAATTCATTTTATGTTTATTGAAATAACCCTACGGACGCGGGGCCCAATTTAAATACTTGCTTGAGATCTTTACGCGGTATTTATGATAATAAAATAATAGTAAAGGTATTTACAATTTTGAGATGCTCTTGCTTATGTGTATTTATTTATTTACTGGCATATAAAGACTAAATTTAGTTTTAAAAAGGGATTACGCATGTAATGGACCCATTTGTTATATTTTTAAACACAAACAACAGTTTAATGACCGATTATCATAAATATTGTGTGTTACATTTTCGATTATATATTGAGGTAAAATATAAACATCATAATTATAGACAGAACGAGAAGGACAATAATTTTATTATGGTATTTGTTTGAAGCGATTATGTGGCGATCGTGTGGCGGGAAAATGACAACACTCAATGTCTCAGTATCGACGACGCGGTTGCAACGACCAGAACATAAAATATAAGAATTGCTATAATTGAAAAAGATAATATTAGATTTAATTTGGACATTCAAATGCTAGCATTAACTTATAATGCAATGGCGATTCGCCGCCATTAGTTATGCGCGCGTGCGCACGATCCCACTATTGTCACCCATCACTGCCCATTGTTTTTCGCTGCGTGACTTAGCAGTCCCTCCGACGTAATATTAACTAGCTACCTGTTAATCACTACTGATATAATCACAATAGTGTAGTATTATTACTAACTAAATAGCAGTGTAAGGAGCTCCACCTATAGTTGAGTTCAAGTCATGCTTATCAACGTCTGGAAAAACAATCGAGGCTACAGCGCGCTTCTATTGCAAAGCCCTTTGTCATTTACGACCTAGTTTCACTCTGACGGCGCGTTGGTAGCTTATTTACCTCCCTTACCAGTTACTTATACCACTATCTCCTACTAGTTACCAAGCTCTTTCTAGAATCTATTTGAAATGTTTTAAGTGCATCGTGGGCAGTCTCAGAGAGCTAGTAATATGGCGCTCGCTTTCTTTTTGAAAGTTACGCGTCGAGTCATCGATGATTTTCTGCAGATGAACATACTGATGATGTCTTACGATATGGTAGCTCGATTGCTCGTGTCACAGTATTTATATAAAAAAAATAATAAACTTTGTGTGTTTCCTTAAAAGTCCGTAAGTGTGACAAAATGACGTCATAACGTTAACCGTCATTTAAGGCCGTTGACTTTTTAATTTTGGTACGGGGAATGATGTATCCAGTTTTACAACTTTTAAGATAAATCGACCGCTCATTACTGCATACATGAGTAAGGGTAGAAAAACAAGTTCGTGATGTCTTTTAGGCTTGACTACTTCAGGTTCAATTTTGCAACACTACAAATACTGCTACAAATACGCATATGCTTTCTACGTGGAATTTTGCTTATTTATTCTGATTTCATGTCGACACGATATTAGCCAATTTTTCATTTGCATTAATCTATGAAATTGGCACTGTTGATATGTGTTGGAATGGTGTACCGATAGAACGGATGGTCCCATTCCAAGGCAAAGTAACGGTATCCGACGCTGCGCTCGCAAATAAGCAGGCTATAACTCAAACAATTCCATTGACAAACCACAATAGGCGACATGCTCCTAGTCTAAACCAACATAGGCATTACAAGCCAATTGTTTCAAAAAAGGGCAGATTAGATGCGTTGTGAGGGATCGATTCATGGAATACAGTTTTAGAATTTAATTTTGTCTAACTCCTGTCGAAAAAAGCGGACGTTGCCATAACCGGCGTGTGTGAAACACTCGACCGCAATATTCCCAGTGCGACCGATGCCACTTGTGGCGACTGGCGACATACACCCGTTTAAGGCGAGGACGATCGCAAAGGAATGTGGCTGCTCTTCAACTTCTCGGTGTATAGAACGAGCGGGAGAGACTGTGCTTTGGGTCTGCGCTGAGTCTGCACTTTAGTACCTACATATTTGCTTCAATAAAAAAGCATGACGTGAGTTTCTCTACAGAAGTACTGTAATTGTTTATGTAAATAGCCGACCAACGAGTAGACGAATCATCTAATGGTAAATGGTTATCAGCAGCGCCAATGCGTTATCGGCCCAAAATGAAGCCCAGAGGAAGTTTTTGTTATCAAACTGCAATACAGTTTCTCCAATGTTTCGAGTAATCCAACAACTAAAACTAATATAAGGTTGCAATTCGTAGCAGTTGAATAATGTTAAAATGAAATACAACTAAGTTGCAGTTCGTATTAATTAAAATTAAAATAAGCTAGTTTGCATTCAATCTTTACTACCAGATCAAAATATGAAAAAAAAAACAAAAAATAATTCTCTCGTAACTTAAACCAAACAAAGAATAGTCGACTCATCCTTGCCAACTGCCTACATAAACGACACTCATTGCTATTTGCCTCAAGAAATACGAATTGTTAGTAACCTCTATTGGTGGTTAAAGACAATACAATGACAACTTTATAAGTAGAAATATTTGTTCGTGAAACTAAGAATTATGCAACATTCTGAAATACAAAACATACTTTGAAGCGCATGGAGTTTCACTGCGAGTTTGTAGTCCAACATTATCGTCAGTAGGAGTTTCGCTGTAATTTCATGACATAATAGGGCCTATTCATGAATGCGAACATCGCTATAAATTACTATCAATAGCAAGTGAGTAGGAAGTTCGTTGGTGTTCCACGCCATGTACGGGTCAATGCACAAAGATACCGCCTCGCGACCATCTAGAGCAAATCGTAGTGGGCTACGGCGTGGCGGCGCACTGCCGGCTAACGGTGTCATGCTCAAATATTTTAGCAGTTATAATGTTCCACAACTCCAGCGAGCCAATAGAACACCTGAAAAACCGATTGTACTCCTACCAGGAAACATACCGTCCACGGCACAACTTATTATTGCTAAAGTATCGCATTTCCGCGATTGTAAATGTAAGATTGTAAATGCCACTGAATTAAAGCCACTCTAGTACGCGGGAAATAACTACGAATATGTTTAAGGAACAGTGTTACACCGATGTTTACACATTTGCGCCAATAACAACGCTTTTGTATTGAACTGTGCGTGCTAAAATGCGGCCAATCGATTCTAAACAAATTTAGCTTGAACTATGTGGGTTTTAGCCCACGCAACGCACTACCGATACCGGCTCGAAACTTGCATAGTTAAATAGATTCGTAGCGAATGCCACCGTTGAAATCACTGAGTCATACGTCTATTTGAAAGGAGCTTTCATCTCATCAGTCGATCGAGAGCCACCACTCGGGTCGCCGTTATCAGTACTCACAAATATAATAATTAATGATGATAGATGCTCTAGAGCTAAGTGTAACATATCATAATGGATTTTGATTAAATATAGAAACAAATTTTTTGTAAAATTTCAGTATGGCGTTGTTTAGATATAAATGACGCTATCGCTGACAATCTATTTCTGAATCTATACTTATTATGTTCTTGGTTGGTGTCTGCGTAATCTCTTTAAGACTACTTCTAGAAATTGAGTGTAGTGGGCTCAAACACTTCACTGACACGTTGTTGATCATCATTAAGAGTAGGGTCAATCTTTTTATTGAGCATACTTGTAGATAACGTATAAATGACAGCAATTTATCTCCCGTCTCGAGGCTCAACAGTCTGAGGTCTGTGACACATTGCACTCGTATAAGTCATGTGCAGACGCATGCCCGGCACATTTGGTTTTATTGGCAAAATATTTGTATCAAGCATTAATAAATGTCCTGTGTCAACCGAACGTTTATTCAATTGATCAGGGTTACAACAACCAACATCACTATAGCTCGGTTTATTTTACTGACTTTTCCTGTTTTAATTAGGGTAAAAACATAAATGACGTCAACATAATTAATGTTAATATATATTTTTTTCCTTATGACATATTTTTTATTTAAAACCCTTATCAGAACTATTAATTATTATCGGTAAACGATAGCTTTCTCGGTAACAATGAGCCTAGCGACACGATAAAGCAGTTGGAACAATAGAAATGTTATCGGGCTTGCAAACGAATAAGATGTCAACTGGTTTATTGACCGCTGAGTAACGCTACCGCGATAACCCTGCTTTGTCAGCATCGCTTTATTTCTGCGCTCCCTGGTGGTAAACACTTGTGCGTCATCCCCAAGTGGTCTCGCATCCACAAATACTTCATACATGTGGCATGCATCGATATTTGAATAACCCGAAATATACACAGATCGAACCGTTTTTAGAACTATTAAAAAGTAATGATTTTAGTTTACGCGTTCCTTTAATGAGTATGTAAAGTTATGGTTCATTTTAGTATGCATACGGAGTTTCGTTTCGCTGAAACTAAACCAAAATCGTCGTCAATGCGGCGCAGCGAATTATGCAGTGTCGTTCAGTTATCGCTGCATAAGCAGACTCGTTACGAGCCTCTCGCATTGGCTTTGAGTATATGCTAAATGACGTGAACATAAGTGCGGTCATGTAATTAAAATGTATCCTGTTTGTGATTCATTACAGGAATAATATTTCAAGTACATAATGTATTTTGTAACTTATATACTATTAATGTTTATCAGTAGTTTTCATTTAAATAAACGAACTTGATAAAAGCTAAAATAACAAGGGAAATTAAGATGGAAGAAAAGCATTAATATACTTTACTACTACTTTACAAGTTTACATCATATTATATAAACAAGTTGTGTAATAAATTCCCACATGATTGATAGCAGTAGCAGTTGCATTTCGTAAAGCAATTGTCCTACTTTCTGAAATGGCATGTCGTTTGAAGACAGCATATGGAGCGGCTCAGACGTTCCTTCAGTGTAAACACTGCCTGGACATGGAGCAGTGCGAGTCATTTGCAAAACAAAGAGCTCAGAACGCGGCCGAAATAAAAATATTTATGCAGTTCTGACTCAGGCCTGCTTTGTTTGGATCGTGTATGAACCCTCATACAGGAAAATAAATTGTCAAAAGGATAAAATTAAATACGAACCGATCGTGCGACCAATGTAATAAAACGTTGGACGAAATCCAGTCCAAAATGATGTTCGAACTACCTGAAATGAAACCCGGTGTATAGAGTGGATCTCTTAACGCATCATCTTGCTAACGTGATTAGCAAACACGTTATGTTATTAGACATGATTAACAAGTTTGTGAGAAGGTACAGTCGGAGTTGGTTGAGCTTGTTTGAATTTTTCCAAGGTTAAATATTTTGATATGAAGATATCAAAATACCTAAGTTTATTTGAACGTATTTTTCCGTACACAAATTACTACTAATATATTATTTTGTGACGTTAAGAGATACGAGAGATATCTAAGATTTTCTATCAATTATTATGACAGAAAAATTCTTACTACACTTTCTTGAATTAGTCTTCTTACTACAGAATATCTAGTTAATTTATAAGTATTGACACAAAGTTACTGATCGAAGGAAAGTTTATTGAAATAGAGCACGTGAATTCGATTTTAAACAATAAGTAATATTATAAGTAAAAAGGTATTCGAATGGTCCGTGTGCCAAGTCGCTGCATTTGAGCAAGATCCGCGAACAACGCGCTAATAGGGCAACTGTGTAAGGGTATCCAAACGACAATATTTATCCGGACAAATACTCGGAAACACATGTTTTTAGAAATAAACTCACATCGAAGAGACATAAGAAATAGACGGGCACTTGATTTAATATTGGATCATTAGTATCATCTACCATGGAAAAGAGTTTGGGTTATATATTATTAAATAAATAGAAAGAATAGCAAAAACGTAAATTTAAATTTATTCGGCATTCAAATAAAAATGGTATTTTTATTTATCCATGTACACACATGGAATTGTGCAAAGTAACAAATCAATGAAATGTTCTATAAACAGCTTATTCTTCTGAAATTTCTTCCAGCAGACCTGCGACTTGAAAGATAATTTGGAGGGATAGATTCAGCGTGATTATTTAATGAGTCTTCTATATTTACGTCATACTTGGACTAGTATTAAATATCCGGAGACGAACACTAATAGGCATTACCTAATAACTTTTTATCATAATATATGCCGAAAAGTTTTCAACACTTTTATAATATTTAGGATTCAATCAATCAGAAATTTACGATAAAGCTGTAAATGATTTTAAAATAATTACAAAAAGGAATATTGTTTTATAAATAAAATACGTCTTATATTACATTGGAAACCTTAAAAAATCAAAATAATCAATTAAAATAAAAAAAGATCAGTTGATAAATGCAGAAAAATCATATGACATTTTCAAAGATGGTATATTTAATGTGATTCGTATAAGGGTAGTATTAAAACGGGTTACCGTAAATAAAAGTTAGAAGTGATAAAAATAATTAATTTACGTTATAGTATTACTAAGTGAGCAACAAACTGCGAGTGACGAGGAATCAACAAAACAGCACCTTAAAAACATTAATTCGAGTTACTTTAAATACAAAAAATCCAACCTAACCTACTCTCTGTATTTCCAGTCGCTCACTAGTAATGTAGTCGCACGGTTAGTTAATTTTTCGCGTACTGAAATACATACCGCTCAAGTTACTAAAATAGTATGTCATAATCAGTCGCTAAGTATTTTTTTATTCGATCGTTTTATAATTCCCCTTTGTATATAAGTTACTTTATTTGTCGTCTGTAATGGTAACCCTATAATCCGTGAACGATTTGCATCGAATAGCGGCGGCGCCCCGCACTCCGCCCCTCGCCCTTCGCCCACAACTCTCAATGAGTGCTATCTGACTCACGCTCAATGAACATGGATCTTAATTGATATAAACCATTCTTAATGTGCATATTTCATAGATACAATTACCCTTGATAAATACGTACATCCTGCATACGAGCTATATCATTTTAAGCTTTTACAAGAACACCATAGATCGCTACGTCTCAGATTCGAGTAAATCTCATTTTAAGTTTTTACTTACTACTTACTTACTTTTGTAAGCAAAGCAGATTTTTGTAAAAAATTGAGTAGGACTTCTTCGTCTATTACTAATATTAGAAAGAGGCAAAGTTTCTAACTTTGCTTGTTTGTAGGGGGTAATCTTCGAAAATACTGGTCTGATCAGGAAAATAATTTCGCCAGCGTAATCTTAGGAGTGATTTTTAAGATACTTCAACGCTGCTCCAATAGTTTATTTATTTATTTATTTATTACACACCAACAGCAGTACACACTATACATTTTTGAACATTTTTTACAGATAGGTATATAG